>VSMD01075321.1:0-102482 GCA_008750895.1 Mirza zaza | reverse complement strand
GTCACTGAACTTCTGCTGGAAAACTCCAGTCATGAGAAGCTGAGCACACCCAACTATCGACACCAGCACAAGAAAGGAAGCTTGTGGACAGGGATAAAAACTGCCATGCACACAAGTACAACGGGCATTATTATCCCTGTTTACAAAATAAGCAGCAAAACCCTACAAAAGCTGAGATGGTTCTCAAGGCAGCATTACAAATGAGTGGCAGAGGAAGGACTAGAACCTAGTTCTCTTAATTCCCAGCAAAATATTAGGTGGAGGCTAGTGAGAATCCATCTATTCTGAGCTAATTTGTCCTAGTAACTAAATAAAAACTAAACAAAATATCTCCCATAAAAGTACGCCACATACTCCCCTCCTGCTGAGCCTCCGTGCTTTTCTCCAGGAAATTCATATGCAGATGCACCCACAAGTGGCAAGCAGGAGGTCATAGGCAGGTATCTCCTCTCTCCTGACCTTGTATGCAGCTTGAGGCTGAGCAGTTGGGTATGGCTAGTCCACCAAGAACTGCTTCTAGAAAAGCAACTAGAGTTGAACTGACAAAACCCCATAACCTCCCTGGATGAAGGGCCACAGCCTGAGGGGGCATGCCCAAAGAATCTCTGTAGAGCAAATGAGGCTGAGGAACCTGCAGGCAGAAAATTCTCTCAAGAAAGAGGCACAAGCATCTTGGTAGAAATGATGCCTGCTAATAATCAGCACTACAGACCTTGGCAATGACTAATGAAAGCTAAGAAGCCTCTTGAAGAGGAATGTTGTTGTAAGATTGAGAGGAAATTGCTCGTTCAAATCAGAAGACCCAGATTCTACTCCAGGCTCTAAATTCCACTGGGCCTCTGCTGGAGCAGTCAGGGGTGGGGGTGGGAGGCAGATCAGATCAGTGGCTCACTCCTCGGGGTTCCTGGAAAGGCTCTATAAAGGTGGCATCATCACTGGCTTCTATCTTTTAAAGAGTTAAGTAAAATCCATACATTTATCTGCAATGTGTATGATTAAAATGGTAAGCATACATCAAAAACTCTGATGAAAGTTTTGTGTTTTTAGTTAATTGGAAAAGTGATTATTTCTTTTTTTTTCCTTGTGCTTTACCAATATTATTATTTTACCAATATTATTTTTGTAGCTTTACTGAGGTTTGTCTGACACACAATAAAACGCACATTTTTAAAGTATATAATTTGACGATTGTTTCTTAATAAAGCAATTAAGAAGACATCTTCATAGAAAGGAGTTTCAGGGTAGAGATTAGGGGAAATTACAGAAAGGACCCTTAATAGTAAGTGGGCTGGACACCACAGGGCTTGAGTGTCTCTCTGGCTCCAACCAGCTTTAACAGTGCAGAGACTCTATACTATTAAAATTCTCTGAGGAGCATCCACATGAGGTGCCTTAAGAAGATCAAGCACACTAGTAGCCAGGATGAGCCCCAGCTACTGCATGAGCCAGGTATAAGCCCATCACAGAACTATCTTGTGGAGTAAAGTCACTTTGAAGTGAGTTAGTGTAGATGAGTGTGACCCAGTGGGAAGAACATGGGACCTGGAGTCAGGAAGCCTATACTTTGGGTCTGGGATACACATCAAATAAATGAACCATTCTGAGCCTCAGTTTCCTGACCTATAAAATGGGAAGGATTAGACTAGATGATCTTTAAGGCCCCTTATAACTCCTAAATCTTATGATTCTAGGGATTCTAACAGGAAAAAAATTAACTTTATCAATCAGGGTTCTTTAGAGAAATAGAACCAACAGGAGATAGATGACTGATCGATACAGATAGATATAAAGATATATAAGTAACTTTAAAGAATTGGCTCATGTGCTTATGGAAGCTGGCAAGTCCAAAATCCATAGCAGAGGCTGGAAGGTTGGAAACTCAGTCCTGAAGGAAAATTCCTTCTTTTCCAGAAAACCTCAGTTTTTGCTCTTTAGGCCTTCAACTGATTAGATAAGTCCCACCCACATTCTCAAAGGTAATCTCCTTTACTTAAAGTCAACTGATTCTAAATGTTAATTACCTCTATTAAATATGTTCACAGCAGCATCTAGACTAGTATTTGGCCAAGCAGCTGGGTGCCATAGCCCAGCCAAGTGGCATATAAAGTCATCCATCACAGCTGCCATGCTAGCTACTGGGAGGGTACTTTCTCAGGGGAATAAGCATGAAGGGGAAAAGGGAAATGAGGTAGAGAAAGAGGGAAAGCATAAACAAGGGGGCATGTTACTGAGCTTTCCACACTTTTGCAACAAATGCAGCCTACTGCTGGGTCCTGTGAACTGCATCTTGGGACAATCCATAGAAGAGAGGAGAGGAGAGCACTTGGTCCACTTGTACTCTCCCATCACCCATCATCCATCAAAAATCCCCTCTGCAGATTATCAACTCTCCTGTGCCACACAGACCTTCCAGGCAGCCACCAGGATAGCCAGGACCTGTGGTGAATGTGGGGTGCACTGCCCAGCTCCCCATCAGGACCCCTTAGGCAGTACTCAGCTGAGGCCCTCTGTGGGAGCTCAGTGACCTTAGGTGAGAGCCACTTCACCCAAGGTCACTCGCTCTCCCCCACAGCAACCTGCTTCTAGTGACTGGTTGATATGGGGATACAAAGGCCCAGCCCCATGTCCTCAATTTGGGACAATTCTGAAGGGCTACCCTAACATGAGACCACCTCATGCAATCAGCTGTGGCCTTTGTTGAAAAAGCATCACAGTTCATCTCCTCCCTCTGTCCAACTCTACTTTGCTAGATAGAAGGACTATGACCCTAAATCTTGGGGACATACAAAAGCAATTTAAAAATAGAGAAAAAAGCAATTTAAAATAAAGAAAAAAAATCCAAAGTCCTGCCATTCCTCTGTTCCCCACCATTGTTCTTGGAAGTGACCAAATGTTTCATGTCATTCTGCTTTAAATTCAAATCACTCTAGGAAGGACAAAGAGAACCATTGTTACTGCCCGAGGAGTACACACCCAAAAAATGACTACTTGTGAATATGCATATCAAGTAGCTAAGTTAAACTTCTGAGTATTTAGATGAAATAGCAATAATAATAATTGTTTTAAAAAGACCGAATGTTCCTGAGCATCCCTGCCTTCTCAGACTTCTCTGACTTTCTAGAATGAAAAGGGCCTAACAAGAGCCCAAAAGTAAATATCACCTGAATATAAGAAGAATCCCCAGGGGAGTCTTTTGTTTGTTCTATGCTTCAAACTGTCAACATGCTCCCTGAGCACATACCTCCAAGTTCTCAATGTTCTGTCATCTCTTCTCCTTTATATAGGCAAACTGAGCACATGTGTTCAAAGATACTCTTTTGTTCTCTACCTTCTCGGGCCAATTTCCCTGATTGCTCCTTAGCAGGGAGAAGTCTGATGAACTACCTGGTCTGTAAAGTTAAAAGGAGAAATCACATCCAAACAATCATTCAGTACAAATATCTACTTTGAGAACTAGATCACCTACATTCATTATTGAGAGTGACCAAACAAACTACTACATAAATGTCTATTTATCTTTTCTCTTTCTGCTGCTTTAGGTGGTATTAATCAGAGCACAGTGTCCACAGCAAGGGTGTTAGAACCTCTTTCCTCTCTGCAGTCTGAATCGTGCCATATGGAACTGATGAAGTACTGGATTTCCTTCTGGCCACCACAGTTTAAATGGAATGAAGACAACCAGTACATCAACTGAAAGAGGACACCATAATGTGAAGACTTCAAAAAAGTATCCCACAAAGAACAGATGAAAGAGCTAAGGGCATTTGATCTGGAGAAGCAGCGAGTTGAAGCTGTCTTTAAACATGTGGAAGAGTATGCAGTGGTCAAGACAGCAGGTGTACTCTTTCTATAATAGTTACATATCCAGTTAGGCTTTTGCTGGTAAGAATTTAGAAACCAACTTATTAATATAAAAAGGAAGAAAGAAAAGAAAAAGAAGAAGAAAGAAGAGAAGGAAAAACTGAAGTGGAACTGGAAAAACAAGACCAATCACTTATTGGAAGAGTATGAAGTAGTTCAAAATATAAAAGGAAAACTGAACATGAGGCTCAGGAGCAACGGGGAATAGGGCAGGTCCAGGAACCTAGGTAATAGCTGTGGTCAACAGGATGGCATAGCTGCTAGATTTCCTTTCTTCTTGTCTCAAATTCTTGAGAATCATCTTCCGTTTGGTCCAGCCTGTGTCACATGCTCACCACTGGGCTGTCTGCCTGCAGTAGGGCACAAGTGAGTCCCCAAGGAAAAACCAGGTGGAGTTCACGAAGGAAGGGGGAAGGACTCTTGAATAGTCTAAATCAAAACTGCTCAGAGGTAATTTGCACACCAACAGCAGCAGCAGCAAAACCTTATTAGAAATGAAAATGCCTGGGGGTGGACCCCAGGAATTCCTACTGTAACAAGTTCTTCAGCATGCTGAAGTTTGAGAAGCACTGATCCAAACATGCCTACTCCAGACTCCAAAGCATAAGATTAGGACAAACAGGTTGAAAGTTAAAAGAATAGATTTTAGACTGAAATAAGGAAAAATATCTAAATGTCACAACAGGTCTTAGGGAAGTAGGAAGCTCTCTACCAGAGGATGCATTCAAGTAGGAACTGATTGGAATGCTATAGAGGAGATTCGACATCAAATGACCTTGGAAGTCTCTTCCAACCTCAAGGGTCTCAACTATGATTTACTTTATTTATCTATTGGTCTCCGATTATAAAATATAATTCTTCTAAAGGGACTATAATTTCTCTTTGAATTGTCCATGAATAGAGAAACTCTGTTCACCCCTAAAAGAACAAGAAGAGTACATATACCCATACCCCAGTCGTTGATGGGGACATTTCTATGCTGATACTTGCAGCTATCTTGGCCATGGTTAGACTTCTCCAAGAAGAGGTCAAGGATTGGTTGGGTGAACTAAAAAGAATCCTGAACTCTAGGACTTTTCCAAGTGGGGACAGGACAGAGCAATTGTTTGTCCTAATAAAAGTTCCCTCTTACGTCCAGCATCTAGTTGTTTAACTCATCAGATTTGCAAATGTCATCCTAATTATGAGCTGGACCATGGAAACCAAGAAGACAAAATAATAACTATTTAGTAGACAAAGAAAAATCAAAAAAGGAAAAAGAACTTATGATCACACATGCACATACAATCATACTTGGACATCAGTACAAGTTTTTTCAGATCAGGTTAGCATTTCTCCCAATTGAAAATGATCCTAGAAAATTTAGAAAAGACATAGGGGCATTTGATATCTTTATGCGTGGCTGTGAGGGTGACTTGTGGAATATTTTCCAACCACTCAGTTGAGAAATGTTCTTTCACAGAAATAACATGTTCCTCCAAAATAGACTCTAAATCATTTGATGAGTGAATTTTTATAAAAAGCAAAAACAATCCTGATGTTGGCCATTCTCTCAAAATGATTGGCATTCCTTCCAAGCATCGAAATGATTTGTTTCCCCTTACTTCTACTTAGAGCCAATGATTAAAAAAAGCAATGAAATGCTGCTGACATAACAGCTGAATACAACCCCTGATTCTTATGGAAGGGCAATTTTAACTCATAGCTTTACTCGCATTTAGATCCATAAATGTACATACTGAGTATTAGGGGGTGACTGTGAATCTCACAACTTTGTTCATAAATGGTCTGAATAGAAAAGCGTAAAGAGTGAGTGATGAAACTTAAAAAGCCTTTGCCAAAACCTGTTTCAGCCCTTTTATTCTTGACGGATGCATTATGTTGTAAATGCCTAACAGCAAAATGCATTTCTCCTCTACCAAAAACAATTCCTGAATCTTGGCAAGTTTAAAATTTTTGTGGTAAGCATAAAATCATTCAATGTCATAAGCAATAGGTCTTAAAGTTATAAGACACCATAGGTTGTATGATGGAATATTAAGATGCAAAATAAGCCTTAATAATATAAAGAAAAATAATTATTTTGTAGGTTGTCTGTTCACTCTCATGATAGTTTCCTTGGCTGTGCAGAAAATTTTTAATTTGATCAGGTCCCATTTATTTATTTTTGTTGTTGCTGTGATTGCTTTGATTGCTTTTGGGTCTTCTTCATAAATTCTTTACCTAAGCCAATGTCTATGAAATTTTTTCCAACATTTTCTTCTAGAATTCTTATGGTTTGATGCCTTAGGTTTAAGTCTGTTATCCACCGTGAGTTGATTTTTGTGAGGCAAGATGTGTGGGTCCTGTTTCAGTCTTCTATATGTGGCTATCCAATTTTCCCAGCACTACTTATTGGATAGGGATTCTTTTCCCCAGTGTATATTTTGTCTGCTTTGTCAAAGATCAAATGACAATATGAGGATGGTTTTATATCTGGGTTCTCAGTCCTGTTCCATTGGTCTACATCTCTGTTCTTGTGTCAGTACATGTTGTTTTAGTTACTATAGCCTTGTAGTATAGCTTGAAGTCTGGTAGATTCAACCTTTGCAAAAGAAGACAAATGGCCAACAAACATATGAAAAATTGCTCAACATCTCTAATCATCAGGGAAATGTGTATCAAAACCATAATGAGATATCACTTAATAAAGCCAGTGAGATTGGCTTTTATCAAAACAACAAATGTTGGCATGGACACAGAGAGATAGGAATACTCTTACACTGCTGGTGAGACTGAAAATTAGTACAACCTCTATGGAAAATAATATGGAGATACCTCAAAGAACTAAAAGTAGAACTATCATTTGATTTAGCAATCCTACTACTGGGTATTGGCCCAAAGGGAAAAAAAGACATTCTATAACAAAGACATCTACACTAGAATGGTTTTTTAAAACTTTTTTATTTCAGCATATTATGGGGTACAAATCTTTAGGTTATGTACATTGCCTTTGGCCCACCTGAGTCAGAGCTTCAAGTGTATCCATCCCCTAGATGGTGCGCACTGCACCCATTAGGTATGAATGTATCTTCTAATGGTCAAGAAACATGAAAAAATGCTCAACATCTCTAATCATCAGGAAAATGCAAATCAAAACCACAATGAGATATCACTTATCTCCAGTGAAAATGGCCTTTTTCAAAAAGTCCCCAAACAATAAATGTTGGTGTGGATGTGGAGAGATAGAAACACCTCAGGCTCCAGAATGTTTATAGCAGCACGATTCATAATTGCAAAGATTTGGAAACAACCCAAGTGCCCCATCAATACATGAGTGGATTAATAAAATGTGGAATATGTGTACCATGGAGTACTACTCAGCCATAAAAAACAATGGTGAACTAATACCTCTTGTATTACCCTGGATGGATCTAGAGCCCATTCTTCAAAGTGAAGTATCACAAGAATAAAAAAACAAACACCATATGTATTCACCATTAAATTGATACTAATTGATCAACACTTATGTGCACATATGGAAATAACATTTTTCAGGTGTCAAGCAGGAGGGAGGGGGAGGAGGGGATAGGAAAATTCATACCTAATGGGTGCAGTGCACATTGTCTGGAGGATGGGCATGCTTGTAGTTCTGACTCAGGTGGTGCAAAGGCAATATATGTAACCAAAGTGTTTATACCCCTGTAATATTCTGAAATTAAAAAATTAAAAAATAAAGATATGCTGGAAGTGAAGAAAAAGAAAAATAATTTGATGGAGATAAATCATTTCAGTTGATTTGATGTTTGTTTGTTCAGAGAAGGGTTAAACTCTATGATTTTATGCTTTAACTCTTATTGTCATTTAGCTTCCTTTTCCATAAAAAGGAAAGGGAAATATTTTTTGTCAGCACAAAAGATTTTATACATTCAGCCACTGGGAAAGTAAATAAGGCAATTAACTCAAAGTACTATCTGCTGATCGAGGCCACTCTCCCTATGAATTCGAGAATTATGTCTCTAATCCTAGGTTTGGTTAGGTCACTCCTACTAATACTTTTCATCAAGTCCACAAGAAAACTCAAACATAGTAGACCAGCATGCAAAGGCTTACTTTGCCATCTGGCCCCACCCAGCATTCTTGCTTCATCCTTTGCCATTCCCCTTCACTATACATACAATTTAAGCTCCAGTCACACTAAACCATCCTCAATTCTCCAAAACTGCACAAAATCTCTATATCTCTCTTTGATAATTCACACCACTCTACAAGACATACACTTTTCCTTTTGGGAAATTTTTCAGATTTTCTCTCTTTAGTGAAGCCCAATCAGCATCTTTTCTGTTTCTCATATTGGATACCACAATGTCTAATACTGAACACCAAAATACAGGGGTTTTTTAATTATTATTATTTTACAAATCTGTCTGCATCACCAAACTCTGAGCTGTTTGGACAGAGCCAATCCTTATTCTTCTTTGGAATTTCAACATCACCTGCCATGTAGAGATCTCAATGTGTGTTGAATGAATGACTGGTTTAATAAATTAATTAATTAGGCATGCATGCATTGTTAGAGCTCCCCCAAAATTACAGACACAGAAAACTCTGGAAATTACGCTATTTTCCAGGAAAAAAATTTTTAATGCAGCAGGAATACTTAGAAATAAACCTACCAATAAGTATTTCTTGAAATGACAACAAGAATATTGGCAAATGCGTACAAATTGTTCAGACAACAAATACCCACTGCTGTGATAAACACAAAAGAACTAAATAACGTGATCCCTGTACTTCACATCTCTTCAGAGCAGCACCTTACATACTTTACCTAGTTTACCCTCCACAGATAAATCTTTCAAAATCACAGTTAATGTCCACTTTCTGCCAGTAAATTTTTCCTGACAAATTATTAAGATTTATGTCTCCCTGGGAATCTCCAAAAAGCAATAAAAAGTAGACCAGAGTCTGAGCTGGCATCTATACCTGTCAACTTCCTGTTTTGTCTCTTCCTTCAGAAGTAGATGCATGTTAAGCTGTTCTTCAGATGATATTGCTCCTCATATTTCACACTTGGAGTATAAAATGAAGTTGGAGGAGGAAGTAAGGCGAGAGGAGAGGGAACAGAGAATGGAAGAAGCAGAGAGAATACATCTTAATCCATTCTATGAGACCAGCATTACTCTAATACCAAAACCAGATAAAGACATTACAAAAAAAGAGAAAACTTCAGACCAATCTCTCTCATGAATATAGATATAAAAATCTTCAAAATATTACTAAATTGAATTCAACAATGTGTAAACAGATTTATGTACCATGGTTTGTGAACTGAATGTTTGTGTCTCTCCAAAATCCATATGCTGAAACTCTACCTCTCCCCAATTAGGGGAGTCTCCTCAGTTTTTAGGAGGTGGGGCCTTTGGGAAGCAATTAGAATTACATAAAGCCATGTGGGTGAAGTCCTCATGAATGGAATTAATGCTCTTATAAAAATCATCAGAGAGCTGGCTTTCTGTTCTCTGCTCTCTGCCATATGGAGATACAGAAAGAAGTCAGAAGTAGTAACTCAGAAGAAAGTCCACACCAGAACCCTGACCTCAGACGTCCAGCATCCAGAACTGTGAGAAATAAATTTCTGTTGTTTATAAGCCATCTGGTCTACAGTATTCTGTTATAGCAGCTTAAACTGACTGAGACAATGACCAAATGGGATTTATCCCATGTATTCAAGCCCATTCGACATTCAAAAATTAATTAGGGTAATTCACCATATCAATAAGCTAAAGAAGAAAAATCACAATATAAGCATGATTATATCAATAGATGTGGGAAAAGCATTTAACAAAATCCAATACCCATTCATGATAAACACTCTTAGCAAACTAATAGAAGGAAATTTTCTCAATTTGATAAAAAAAAAAATCTACAAAAAGCCTATGTCTAACATCATAGTTTATGATGAGAAACTAGAAGTTTTCCCACTAAGATCAGGAAAAAGGCAAGGATATCCCTCTCACCACTGCTTTTCAGCATTGTACTGGTAGTCCTATCTAATGCAATAAGACAAGAAAAGCGGAAAAAAGGTATATAGATAGTGAAGGAAGAAGAAACTTTCTTTGTTCAAGATGACATGATAGTCTATGTAGAAAATCTGAAATAATCACCCAAAACAACTCCTGGAATTAATGTGTGGTTACAGTAAGGCTGTAGAATACAGGCTAATATATAAAAGTCAATTATTTTCCTATATACTAGCAATGAACAAATAGAATTTGAAATTAAAAGCGCATTACCATTTATATTAGCACCCCAAAAATTAAAGAGTTAGGTATAAATCTAAAAAAAATACCTATAAGGGCTATATGAGGAAAACTATAGACTGATAAATTATATTGAAGAACTAAATAAATGGAGAGATATTCCATAGGAAGGAATAGGAAGACTCAATATTGTCAAGATGTCAGTTCTTCTCAACTAAATCTATAAATTCGATGCAATCCCAATCAAAATCTCAGCTATTTGTTCTAGGATTCTCAAGTTTATAGAGAGAGGCAAAAGACAGAACACAGCCAACTCAATATTAAAGAAGAAAAAACTCAGAGGACTAACATTATCCAACTTTAAGAATTACTATAAAGCTACAGTAATCACTGTGTGATATTGAAGAAAGAAGGCAAATAGATTTATGGAACAGAATAGAGAGCTTTGACAAAGGAGTAAAGATAATACCATGAAAACAAGATAGTCTTTTTAACAAATGGTGCTTGAACAACTGGACATCCACATGCAAGGGGAAAAAAGGAAAAGAAAAACAAATCTAGACACAGACCTTAGATCCTTCATGAAGATAAATTCAAAATGAATTGTAGACCTAGAAGTAAAGTGCCAAACTATAAAACCTCTAGAAGATAATTTAAGAAAAAATCTAAATTATCTTGGGTTTGGCTATGACTTTTTAGATATAACATCATGAAAGAAAACATTGGTATACTGGAATTTATTAAATTTCAATACTTCTGCTCTGTGAAAGACAATGTCAATATAATGAAAAGACAAGCCACGGACTGAGAGAACTGAGAGAAAATGTTTGCAATATACACATATGATAAAGGGTTTTTATTCAAAATATACAAAGAACTGTTAAAATTAACAAAACAAAATGAACAACTAATTAAAATATGAGCAAAAGACCTAGACCTGAACATACATCTCACCGAAGATGATATAGAGAAGGCAAGTTAAACATATGAAAAGGTGTTCAACATCTGCCATGGCTTGAATGTCTCCAAATTTTATGTGTTGGAAACTTCATCCCCATGTTGTTGGTATTTAGAGGTTGATGGTATTCATGTTGATGTTGATGGTATTTAGAGGTCAGGCCTATGGGAAGTAATTTGGTTTAGATAAAGTCATCACAGGGGGACCCCCAGGATGGAACTGGTCGCTTTATAACAAGAGAGAAAAAAGACCTGAACCAGTGCACTTGCTCTATCTTGCCATGTGATGTCCTCTACCATGTTATGATGCAGCAAGAAGGCTTTCACTAGATGTCAGCACCATGATCTTGTATCTCTCAGCCTCTACAATCATGACTAAATAAACCTCTATTCTTTATAAATTACCTAGTCTGTGATATTCAGTTATAGAAACAGAAAATAGACTAAGACAATATCATGTGTCATTAGAGAACTGCAAACTAAAACAACCATGAGCTACCACTACACATGTATTAGAATAGCCAAAATCCAAAATGCTAAAAACACTAAATGCTGGTGAGGATGTGGAGCAACAGGAACTTTTATCCATCACTGGTGGGAATATAAAATGGCATACCCACTTTGGAAGACAGTCAGCAGCTTCTAACAAAACTAAACATAGTCTTGCCAGATAATCCAAAAATAGTGCTCCTTGGTGTTTAACCAAATGAATTAAAAATTAAGTCCACAGAAAAACCTATGCATTAATGTTTATAGCTTCTTTATTCATAATTTCCAAAACTTGGAAGCAACTAAGATGTCCTTCAATAGTTGAATGTACAAATAAATATGGTTTATCCAGATGATGGAATATTATTCAGCACTAAAAAGAAATGAGCTATCAAGCCATGAAAGGACATTGAAGAACATTAAATACATATTGTTGAGTGAAGGAATCTATTATGAAAAGGCTACATACTGTATGGTTCCAACCATAAGACAGTCTAGAATAAAGTCAAATCATGGAGACAAAAAAAAAATAGTGGCTTCCAGAGAGTATGTGGAGAGAGAGATAACTAGGTAGAGCACGGATAATTTTTAGGGTGCTGAAATTATTCTGTACAATACTATAAGGGCGAATACATGTTATTATACATTTGTCCAAACCCATAGAATATATAACACCAAGGGTAAACCCCAACGTAAACTATGAACTCTGGGTAATAATGATGTGTCAACGTAGACTCATCAGTCATAACAAATGTCCTACTCTGATACAGGATGTTACTGGGGAAGTTGTTTGTGTGTACAGATGGGGCTGTATGGGAACTCTTTTCACTCAATTTTTCTGTGACTCTAAAACAGCTCCAAAAAAATTAAGTTTGTTAATTTCTAAAATGGTCTTCAAAGTATAATTTATTATAAGCATACTTTTAAATCCAGATTCCAAAAATAGTTTTATGATTAAGTCAACAACGATTCCCTCAGGGGAAAATCTTCATGACATTGGGTTTAGCAACAGTTTATTGGATTTGACATCAAAAACACAAGCAATAAAAAAAAATAGATAAGTTGATCTACATCAAAATTTTTAAATTATGTACGTCAAAAGACAAAACAAAATGAAAAGGCAACCCAGGGAATGGGAGACAATATTTGCAAATCATTTATTGACAAGAGTTAATATTCAAATATATGTATATTTAAAAAGAGCTCTTGCAACACGACAACAACAAAAAACAAACAACCCAATCTAAAGATGGGCAAAGGACTTCGATGGACAATCCTCCAAAGAAAATACACAAATAGCCAATAAGCACATGAAAAGATGCTCAATATCTGTAATCATTAAGGAAATGTAAATCGAAACCATAATGTGATGCTGCCTCAAATACATTAGGATAGGTATTGTTAAAAATAATAACAATAATTGCAGAAGAAGAGTTGGAGAGAATGTAGAGACATTAGAATCCTTGTGTAGTATTGTAGTATTGTTGGAAATGTAAAATGAATGGTACAACTGCTATGGAAAAACAGTTCCTAAAAAAATTAAACACAGATTTAATACAGATTCAGCAATTCCACTTCTGGGCATGTATGTATTCAAAATAAGTGAAATCAGAGATTTGAAGACATATTTGTACCTCATTCACAAGTGCCAAAAAGTGGAAGCAACCCAAATGTCCACTGACAGATGAATGGCTAAACAGAATGTGATGTCTACGTGCCATGGAATATTACTCAGCCTTAAAAAGGAAGGAAATTCTCACACGCTCTACAACATGGATGAATCTTGACAACACTATGCTAAGTAAAATAAGCCAGACACAAAATGAAAACTACTGAATGATTCCACTTAGATGAGGTACTTAATATATTATAGTCAAACTCAGAGAGAGTAAATAGAATGGTGGTTGCTAGGGTCTGGGAGGAGGAGGAAATGGGGAGTTACTGTTTAATAGGTACAGAGTTTCAGTTTTACAAAATAAAAAGAGTCTTGTGGCCAGATGGTAGTGTTGGTTGCACAACTATTATTGGTTGCAACTATAGAATATACATATACTACTGAACTGTACTTTAAAAAATGGTTAAAAGTATAAATATCATATTATGTATATTTTACCACAATAAAAAATACAAAAAAAACAAGATGTGAAAGTAGTCCTATAAAGATAAAAATTTTATTAACAGGATGATTTAAATTATGTACAACACAAAAATTAAATTCCTAGGAATAATATACAAAATATTAACAGTCAATTTTCATGAGGACTAGTGTTATGGTTACTTTTTTAAAATTCCATTTATGTATTTTCTAAATAGTTTATAATAAATGTATATTACTTTTATAGTAATATAAACTAAAATGAAAATTGTACAGCTAAGGGAATATACACTAAGCAGAAACATATATTCAGTTTAAGGCAGAAACCAAGGAATTAATAATGCTTACAGAGAGCTAAAGGTCAGTAGAAAAACAATACTGACATTAACTTGAAATTGATGAGGTAACTAAAAATCAGTTTCTGTGCTTCAGCTACTACATATTAGTGAAACACCATTCTGGTTTTAACAAGAATGCCATACCTATTAAAATCAGGGTCACAGGGAATAAACCAAGGTCACTGACTTCACCTGGATGCTTGTGGACAATAAAACTTAAGACAGACTGCACGAAAAGGGTAACATTTTTTCTTTTCTTTCATTTTACAAAAGGCCTGCACTTTTACCCTCATGGAATTTCGAAGAAATCATTAAAGTTGACAAAAGTAGTCTATAAAAAGTAGTCTAGGACCTCTGGCAGTAAGTTAGCAAAGTCGTTACTTATTATGAAATACTAGAGAAGCAACAAGAGAAAAATAATTCAACAAAGAAAAAGAGAACCAGAGTTGACCAATAGGAAGGTCAGTTATGAAACTCTGAGATAACCTTCTTAAGATGATGCCATTTAAATTAGGCTAGAAAAACAGATCAAATTACTTTTTTAATATTTGGGAAGCGATTTTATAACAGTTTGAGTAATAATAAATTCAATATCCCCCTCTTGATTTATAAATTCGAAGTCTCATACCAGCCAAAAAATAACTGGCTTGCTCCTTTTTTTTTTTTTTTTTGAGACAGAGTCTCGCTTTGTTGCCCAGACTAGAGTGAGTGCCGTGGCATCCAGTCTAGCTCACAGCAACCTCAAACTCCTGGGCTCAAGCGATCCTGTTGCCTCAGCCTCCCAAGTAGCTGGGACTACAGGCATGTGCCACCATGCCCGGCTAATTTTTTCTATTTATATATTAGTTGGCCAATTAATTTCTTTCTATTTTTATAGTAGAGACGGGGTCTTGCTCTTGCTCAGGCTGGTTTTGAACTCCTGACTTTGAGCAATCCGTGCTCCTCGGCCTCCCAGAGTGCTAGGATCCTGAGACATCCTAGCCCAGAACATGGCTCAGGCAAACTATTATGGATACCTTCCCTTTTGTGCAGAGGGAAGAGGCAAGGAAGTACTTCCACGCCTCTAAAGCTCTGCACTTGGTGCCTATCAAAATTTAAGATATGCTCAACATGTGACCTACCAATTCTACTTCTAGGAATGCATCCTAGAGAAATTCTTATATAAATAAGTGAAAGCAACAAGTGATGTTCATTGCACTATTTTTCAGTAAAGGCCAATATTTGAAATCAATCCGAATGCCCATGAATTTACTAGGATTACTATGTAGTCACTAAGTAGAATCAATTATCTATGTATATTCTGACATGAAAAAATGTCCACAGTATGTTGTTGAGGAAAAAAAATAAAAAATGTTACTATATACAATGTAATCACCTGTGTTTTACACACATACATTTACATACAAAAAAGTATGTTTATATATGTGTGAGTATATATGTATGAACGTATATATGTGTATGTGTACGATTATATAGAAAGACAATAGCTAACACTTATACAGTCTTAGCAATTATTAGCAATACCAAGTTATTAGCAATAATATTCAAGGGAGTAGGTGGAGGTAAGAAAGGATGGGGAGAGACTATCCTTTTTTAATTTATAATCTTATGTATTGATAAAAAATTCTTTATAATTCTAAATATTAAGTTAAAAACATTTTAAATTTATATTAAATTTTGCTCTTCTTCTAAAATTTTCTAGTAACATTGAGAAATAAAGCTTAGAAGCCAAGCCAAACTCTCCTCATCAGTCACCACAGGTCTCAGCCCTCCCACGCTGGCAATATTGGTGGGTTACAAAGAGAATAGGGAAAACTTCTCAGCATTTCGGAGACAAAACTGAGCTAGAAAAACTATTGTATCTTGCTCACCTAACAAAGAGCATTTATTCTTGCTCTTCCTTCTCCCTGTTGGGTAGTTAACATGATTCAGGCTTCATATTTGGATCAAGTGACATTTCCAGCCATGCTTTCCCTGAACTAAGTCAACGTCCCAACTATAGGCTCTCAGAATGCCATGTATTGCTCTACTAGACATACATCAACATTACGATTACTCCCTTGTTCACGTCATTATTTTATTACAATTATGTCTGCCTTCTCACTAACCTCTAACTTCCACAAGGGCAAGAATGTGGCTGTAACATTGTCAGCCCTCAAAATTTATTTATTGTAGTAAATGAACGAATGAATGAGTGAACAGGTAGTGCCAATTCATCTCAGAGGCTGCTGGCCTTCCTCATGTTCAACTTCAGCATGGTCGACTTTGACTTATTTGCCAGTACACGGCCCAGTCATCAATAGCAAGGTGGCAATGTTGGTGTCATTTATAAAGTGTGATGTATAAGCCAGCACAGCTTGTGTAAGAAAGAAGACAAGGTTTTATGGTCTCCTACTTCAGCTTCTCTATTTTATTAGACATTCAGAGGCATAAGTATGAAGAGCAAAACAGGAAATTTGCTTGTGGGAGAAATAACAGGTGGTACAGGAAACGAATCTTGGTGATCGTCTAGCTGTAAACCTGTGGTCCACTCCCAGGAAGACTTGTACTGACCTGTATCCCATGACAAGTAGAAAGCTATTAACAGCACAGAACATCCCCCATCTCAGGCATGTCTACCTTCTTTTTGAAAGCTATCAGCCTGTGCAACATTTTACATTGTCCTGCACTTATACTAACCATGGATACCTTTAGAATTGAAAAAATAAAAACTCCAAGGGAAATGCTTGGCTAATATGTAAATAAAATTTTAATATATATTTAAAATTAATAAATATAACAGTTAATTCATGTGTTAGAATAAACAAACTAGTAATACAAAGGAAAAGGTATTTCTAAATACAAAAAAAAATTCTTTTTCCTCATTTTACTATAATAATAGCTTTGGGCTTCTGCATTTCAACAATTTTAATTTACTAAAATCTATATTTCAAATTTTAATTATATGGTTTATTATGATTATTGTTTCTAATTACTATTTTATTTTCTAACAAAGTTCTAAATTTATTTAATCTGATTCTGACTCACTTTCCAAAGCAAACAATTTTTTTTGTTGTGTTGTTTTGTTTTTTTTTATATACAGAAGCTGCTTTTTTTTCTGGAATGCTCAAACACATCCTTGTTCTTACTCTTATAGATAAATGTCTCTTAATGGGCTTTAGACTTATTAGGTCATTAAATATAAAATGTCTGACTTCAAATCCAAAGTTTAGCTTATTATATCTCAAACAAAGAGCACTACAATAAATCAAAGTACGCACCTACACTATTGACACAGTTTTGCCATCTTAATGGTAGCTTGCTTATGCCAGCAGCTAAGAGGCCTGGAGAGTGAGTGGCAATGAAATTTCAAAAGGTGTTTTCCACAGCTTGTTGAGAATTAAATATTTTTCCTTGCAAGAAGTGGTCCAAAGCCTGGAAGAAGTGGTAGTTAGTTGGTACAAGGTCTGGTGAATACAGTGGATGACAGAGAGTTTCCCAGTCCAGCTTTTGCAGTTTGAGCAGCATTGTTTTTTGTGACATGTGGTCTTGCAAGAGGATTGGCCCGCCTCTATTGACCCATCGCAGCCACTTAATCACAAGCATCCTCATCATTTCATCCAATTGGTTGCAGTAGACATCTGCTATAATCAATTGACCAGGATTCATGAAACCGTAGTGGATAATACCAGTGCTGGACCACCAAACAGACACCATTAGCTTGTTTTGACGAATATTCAGTTTTAGACTGTGTTTCAGCACTTCATCTTTATCCAACCGTTGTGCCAAACACTTGTGATTATCAAAAAGAATCTATTTTTCATTACACATAACAATACGGTATAGAAATGGTTCACCTTTATGTCATGACAGCAAACAAAGGCAAATTTTGCGATGATTTCTCTTCTGACGCTCATTTAATTCATGTGGAACCCATCTATCCAGCTTTGTTACCTTGCCCATTTGTTTCAAATGGTTCAACACTGTTGGAAATAGTAATGTTGAACCTTGCTGCTAATTCACACATAGGTTGAGATGGATTTGCTTCCACTATACCTTTCCGCTCATCATTATCCACCTCAAGTTTCTCATGTGGCTCATTTTCAAGATTAAAGTCACCAGAATGAAACTTCTCCAACCATCAACATACTGTGCATTCATTAGCCACATCCTTCCCAAATGCTTCATTGATATCTCAAGCTGTCTGCACTGCATTTGTTCCATGATGGAACTCATATTCAGAAATAACACGAATCTTTGACTTATCCATGCTTTCACAAAAATTGTTCTTAAAAATTTTTTGAAAGATAATCACAAGCCAAAACATGCATTTGAAAGAATGAGGATGTACCTTTACAATGAAAAAAGTGTCAAAGTGGAATGTCAGAGATATCGACTATCAAAGTTAGTACTTAAGGAAATCAGACATTCCATACTTAATAACCTAATAAAAAGTAGTATATCTTTCTCCAGCTACAGCTAACTAAACTCACTTAGGTGCATAACTCAGAAACTCTTCTTACCTTGAATTGTCCCCATTACAGGTAAAGTTAAGTAATTTAGCACAACCACTATAAATTAAAGCATATCCATATTTAAATAAGCATAGTTCATGAGAATATTCTCATGAACACTGTTTATAAATCTAGAAATAAAATAGCAGGGGCTACATTTTCATTAATGCAACAGAATTGCACTGAAAGGAATGGAGTGCCAGACGCTGGGTAGGAGGCTGGGGAGAAGAAGACCAGATCAGTTTGCATCTGTCTTTCAGGACTTGAGCAGCTTGATAACAAGGAACACGCTCTCCCTCCAGATAAATCTGTTCTGTTTTGTTTTGCTTTAAGTTTCAGAATTTCCTGATTTGGTGAAATAGATGATGTCAGATTTTTCCCCAAGTTTCTTCTCTTTATCTAGAGCAGGATTTCTTCAGGTACATGTAGCAGGGATACTCCCAAGGGTGGTGGTGTATGTTAGAAAGATGGGATGAGAAAAATGTACAGCTTGAAAAAGCGTTATGATACACCTTCTTCAGTAGGACAGAAGCAGGCACAGCTGCAGGGAATGACTCATAACTTGAGGTGTATTTTGTCTAAGGAGCAGGCTCTTCTGTGCAGAGGAGCAAAAACCATTGAAGAATGCTGCCCTTGGTGGTTGACTGCCTAAATGATATGTTTACAGAGGGAGGCCTTGATTGGAAACATGCTGTTCCCAGGCAAGGGCTCCTTTTCTCAGTTATCAGCCCATGGACTCATCCTGGCCAGAGCTGGCTCTGGGCACAGCTGTGAAGTATGGTGTTGGTGCAATCATGTCTTCTAATAGTGGTCACTTCAGCCTACTAGAGGTCCTTTTCTCACACTTCTCTGATTTCCAGAGGCCCTGTGCTCCTTTGTTATACCCAAGAATGCCCAGATTTTTCATCATATCCCCTATCTAGGCTGTCTTTTCCAAGACACCACATGTGTTGACTCTATCTTCCTCGTCCATCACTGGACACTTACTTTCTCAATGTCTCTCATCCATTGGGTGCCTCATGAGATAATAAATAATTTGCTTTAATGTACATGGATGATTATAGCTTAAGGTTTTATGCCTGCACAGTAATAGTTTTGTTTAGACTTGTGTATTCTATATGTAACTGAGCATAAAATAGACTGACATTGTAAGATAAAATTGATTTGAACCAAGATAGTTAACAATAATGAGTATGGAAGTAATTGAACTCTTGAGTGGATGTATGTTGACATGGGATGTAATATTGTAAGTTGGTGTTATAAGGATAATATTTAGGGAAACAGAAGGGAAAAGAGATGCAGAAAAAAGGATATAAAGAGATTTTCTAGGCAAGAGAAGCATAAATGATCATCTGCTACAGAGCTAAAACAGATGTTCCATAGCCCAAAGTGAGATCAATATTGATTTCCAGCACATTGTACCAACATATACACCCAGTAGCCATTTGTGCCAGTGTCTATGAACCTAAGAGTCCACAAACCAGTGTAGTATATATAATAGTTATTGTACCAAACTTTCCAGGCTTGTCTCTTTCCAGGTGTATGACCTTGAGCAAATACTCATGACCAGTCTGCCATAGTTTCCTCATCTGCAAAATTAAAGTTGACAATATCTCTATCACAAATGGTTTTCATTATAACTAGTTGCATTAGTAAAGGCAAAGCACTATATGTTGTATCAAGCACATAGTAAGCACTCAATAAATGTTAGCTATTATTATTGTCAAAGCTGAAAATTAATTTTTATATCTTTATACCTCTTTGATCTTTCCAAATTTAATTTTATCTTAATTTTATTTATAGGCATAAATTAATCTTTTTTTTACATGTTGTACTAGTTATTTATTATTTTTATATTGAAAATTATTCATTTTCCCCATGTGGTCTTTTCTTACTGATTTATAGATATTTTTCAAAGCATGATATCTGGCTTTTAAGATTTTTCAAATTATATTCTTAAAAGTATATTCTTCTAAAAAAGAATTCAAATAATACCTTTTTTCAGACATGAAACTTATATGAAGTATATCTCAACACACCAAGATCTTAAGGTCATTTTAAATATAAAGAAAGAGAAGGTTGAAATCTTATAGCCATAAAATACAATCAGGGGAAAAATATAAATATATACACTTCACAGGGCTTTTGTTAGAAAATGCCTCCAAACCCTTTTTGTAGAACTCCTATAAACAAAAGCTTTGAAGTATTTCACAATTATGGGATGTTGGAAATGCATAACATTACACTGCCCTTTCTTGCCCTGCTCAGTGCACTGGGCCTTCTTCAACAAGATTCTCCTCCATGTGAAACGCACCAAGGCCAGCTACATTCATGGAGCAAGAGCACCCAGAAAAGTTACTTTCTCTGTAAATAACAAAGCCAAGGCAACTTTGTTTCATAGAAGGTAGTTGTTTTTCTTTTTCTTTTTCTTTTTTTTGAGACAGACTCTCACTTTGTTGCCTGGGTTGGAGTGCCATGGGGTCAGCCTAGCTCACAGCAACCTCAAACTCCTGGGCTCAAGCGATCCTCCTGCCTCAGCCTCTCAATTAGCTGGGACTACAGGCATGCGCCACCATGCCTGGCTAATTTTTTCTATATATTTTTAGTTGCCCAGCTAATTTCTTTCTATTTTTAGTAGAGATGGGGTCTCACTCTTACTCAAGCTGGTCTCAAACTCCTGAGCTCGAACGATCTACCTGCCTTGTCTTCCCAGAATGCTAGGATTACAGGCATGAGCCACCATGCCAGGCCTCTTTTTCTTTTTAATTAAGAAAGAAAGGCAGAGCCCCAATTTATACAATGCTGGAGAAGACTTTATCCTAAAATAAATCAATGAATACCAATTAAGCTAAAGTACCCATCAAAGCTAAGTCTCAAATAAGGTTTTGAAGCTTCTAGTTAGAAATCTGTAAAAGTGCTGTCATTATTTTTACTATTTCTCCATAAATGTAAAGCATTTTGTCATCACACACAAAAAAGCAACTTCCAAAAGAGAATTTATCTCCAAACTCTAGTATCCATCTGCCAGCATAAAGATACTTAAGGTGTCCATAATACTTCATTATAACTTCATTCAATAACAGTTCTTGCTATTGAATCAAATACTTAATCATTGCTTACTATGTGCCAGGGCTGGAAATATGCAATAAACACAGTAGTTCTTATCTCTACCAATCATGGATTGTACGGGGTCCCTGCAGGAGGCTGGCAATGGCAGTACGGTATGAGAAGTTAGGAGGAGTTCCTAAACAGCTTCTTGGAGGAAGTGCCCTCCAAGCTGAGATATTAAGAATGTGAAAAAGCTAAGGAAGAAATAAATTCTAAGCATAGGGAAACCAATTGCAAAGGCATAAAGAAGAAATAATATAAATCTTTGGAGGGACAGAAAGGACTGTACCCTTGGCGGGTGGCAAGAGATAAGCAAGGAATTATATCAAAAGGCTCAGGAAAAAGATCTAGGCTTTAGATGTTCATTGAAGCTCCAGGATAGATTTAAGAGATACCAAAGAAAATGTATAAAGTAAGAAGAGACAAGGACCTAGGGCCGTACCCAAGAAGTGCAACTTTTAAGTAATGAGCAGAGGAAATATGCCCACAAAGAAGCCTGAGAAGGAAGGGAGGAAAGGAGGGAGAAAGGACAATTAGGAGGTGTCCCGAAATCTAAGGAAAGATGGGGAGCTAGTCTTTAATACCTATAGAGTTCCTGTTTGGAATGATGAGAAACTTTGGAAATAGTCATTGATGGTTGAACAATATTGTGAATGTAATTAATAGCATGGAATTGTACACTTAAAAATGACAGAAGTGGATAATTTTATGACATATATATTCTACCAGGATAAAAAATAGCAACAAAAAATGCAAGAAATGAGTGTTTCAAGAAGCAGGGTATGATCGAATGCTGTTTGCTGTTAAGAATTCTAGTAACAGGGGTTGGGAGGGTAGACCCGCATCTGAGGGATGTGGTGAGCATTGTGGAGGGGAAGGGCATACTTCTAACCCTTGCTAGGGAAAGGCAAAGATATAAAATATAAGCAAAATATTAAAAAAAAAATTTATCCGGTGTCGGGCAGGTGGGAGGGGGGAGGAGGGGATGGGTATTTACATACATAGTGAGTACATGTGTACCGTCTGGGGGATGGACACGCTTGAAGCTCTGACTCAAGGGGGGAGGGGAGGCAAGGGCAATGCACACAACCTTAACATTTGTACCCCCATAATATGCTGAAATAAAAAAAATTAAAATAAAAATAAAATTTTTTTAAAAAGAATTCTAGTAAGATAAGGAATGAAAGTCTACTTTTGAATACACTAACCAAGATGTCATTGGTGGTGCTGGTAAGTGCCTCAGAGAAGAGAAAAAAGGGGAGGCTGCAGCAGGCTGAGGAATAAATAGAGAAGTGAGGTGGGCACATGTAGACAAATCTTTAGAGAGCTTTGGCTGGAAAGACAAGCTAGGATGGCAGCTGGAGGGAACCCTACAGTTGAAAGACTTATTTCCTTCTTAAGATGGTAGCAGTTGAGCATGTTAACGTGCTAATGGGAAAAAGCTAGAAGAGAAAGAGAGGTTAAAGATACTAGGAGATAAAATCTGAGAAGGAGAAGCAAGGAGTGTAAGGACAGAATGGATGCCTGGAGAAGACAACATCTTGAGCAAGCAGTGCCAATCAAGGACAGCAGAGATCTAAGGAATAGAGTAGCTCCAGGAAAACTCTGATGAAAGGGAAGCGGTTGGCACAGAGGAGTCATCAAGCCTCTTAACAGCAGGCTCTGGCAGTGGAGGGATGTTTGCTTTACTCAAGTCAGCCATGGAACCTCATGACATACACACTGGCATATTTCTGGAACTTTCCTTTACTATGATAATTCTTAGATAAAACTCTTGCCTATCTAATATAGTAGATTGGAGCAGGAAAGGCAGAGAAAAAAAATTTTAATTGGAAAACCACCAACTTCAAAAACATGAAGGAGCTAAGGGCCTAGTTTTTCACCTGCCTTTATCCCAGAAAAATGATTGCCTTTTCCATTCCTACAGGATCTCCAAGTATTAATAAGATTCATAAGCCCTCTCTATTAGTCCATTTCTTGGTTTAGTCATCCATAAAGACAAGAAGACCTCCCCACTTTATCAAACAGAACTCTTTAGGTGAAATTTCATTCTATTTTCTCTTACTCTGATCTGCACAGTGGGATATTGATGGCATTTGCTAAATGACTCCTCAGTCATTGATTCATTAGATTAAATAAACCCAGAATTTCAGTTCTTCCTCCCAGACTCTGTTTCTAACCTATTTTTCAACTCATCTCCCAGGCTCCCTCCAATTTTTCAACATTGCTCTTACTGATCAATATCTGTCTCTTTATTTTTGCTTTTCTTCCTTTTTTCCTTGAAACATCTGTCAAAGTCAATATTCAACGCTGTTTCAATCAATCCTTAAAGAGCTGCTATTGTGAATATTACTCCAATAAACACTGGAGCACAGATATCACTTTGACACACTGATTTCATTTCCTTTGTATATGTACCCTGTAGTAAGATTGCTGGATCATATGGTAATTCTATTTTTAATTTTTTAAACACCCTCTATACTGTTTTCCATAATGGATGAACTAATTTACAGTCCCACCAGCAGTGTGTGAGCGTTCCCTTTTCTCCACATCCTTGCCAACACTTATTATCTTCTGATTTTCTTATAGTCATTATGACTAGAATGAAGTGATACCTCATTGTAGTTTTGCTTTGCATTTCCCTGATTAGTGATGTTGAGCATTTTTTCACATTATCTGTTGGCCATTCGTATGTCTTCTCTTGAGAAATGTCTATTCAGGCTGGGCACAGTGGCTCACACCTGCATTCTTAGCACTTTGGGAAGTGTGAGGATTGCTTGAGGCCAGGGGTTTGAGACCAGCCTGGGAAATAGTAAACCCCTTTCTCTACAAAAATATCTAAAAAAGAAAATCAGCTGGGTGTGGTGGCATGCACCTATAGTCCCAGCTAATTGGGAGGCTGAGGCAGGAGGATTGCTTGAGCTCAGGAGTTGGAGGTGGCAGTGAGCTATGATGACACCACTGCACTCCAGCCTGGGTGAGAGTGAGAGAGTGAGAACCTGTCTCAAAAAAAAAAAAAAAATGTCTATTTAGATTGTTTGCCCGTTTTGAAATTGTGTTATTTGTTCTTTTGTTGTTGAGTTGTTTGAGTTCTTTATTTATTCTAGATATTACTCCTTTATTAGATGTATAGTTAGCAAATATATTCTCCCATTCTATCAGTTGTCTTTCTGCTCTGTTGATTGTTTCCTTTGCTGTGTAGAAGCTTTTTAGTTTAATGTAATCATAATCTCATTTGTATATGTTTGCTTTTTTGTCCATGCTTTTGAGATTTTATCTAAAATATTCTTGCCTAGACTAATATCATGAAGATTTTCCCCTATGTTTTCTTCCAGCAGTATTCACAATAGCCAAAATATGGAATTAACCTAAATGTTCATTGACTGATGAGTGGATTTTTAAAATGTAGTATGTATACACAATGGAATACTATTTGACCATAAAAAATAAAATCTTGTCAATTTGCAGCAACATGGATGAACCTGAAGGGTATTTTGTTAAGAGGAATAAGCCAGGCACAGAGAGACAAATGCCACATGATCTCACTCATGTTTAGAATATAAAGAGCTTTGTTCTTGTAGAAGTAGAGAGTAAAATAGTGGCTATCAGAGAATAGGGATATTAGGGGAGAGGGGAGGATAGTGAGAGATTGCTCAACAGGTACAAAGCTGTAGTTAGGAGGAATAAATTCTAGGGTTTTATTGCGTAGTAAGATGACTAGCATTAACAATAATGTATTGTATATTTCAAAATAACTAGAAGAGGTTTTTTGAATGCTCACACCACAAAGAAATGATCAAAGTTTAAGGTAATGGATATGATATCCTAATTTGATCATTACACAAGGTATACATGTATCACAACATCACATTGTACCCCATAAATATGTACCATTATGTGTCAATCATAAATTTTTTTTAAAAAATTACTATAAAAAAGAGTTGCTAAGGAATATTGTTCCCAGCCAATTCTTTGCTTATGTAATTTAAAACTTGGCTCTCATTGAATTTCTTCCCTTGGCAAGTCCTGCAGCCTATGTCTTTTTCTCAAGTTCCAGCATGACAACCCATCCTTTTATTCAGAAAATATTTATTGAGACCATTCTATGTACCAGGAAATATGATAATCATAAAAAAAAGATACAGATCCTGCCATATACAGTTTAGGGAAGGAGTCAAATATTACCCAAATAATCACACAAATACATGCAAAATCATCACTTTAGTAAGTGAGGAGAAGTAGAATGGTAACAGTATAAAAACTGAAAATATGAGATTTTGACCTAGTTATTGAAGTCAAAGAATGTTTCCCTGAGGAGATAGTAACTGTGTTGAGACCCAAAGGAGGAGGAAGAAGTAGCCAGACTTAAGGGTAGATAGAAGGGAGAAAGAGTTTGAAGAGAGAGGAGTCAGCATATGGCAATGCCTTATGGAGGGACAGGGTGTGAGGCATGAGAGGCATTGAGAGGGGTGAGTAGGGGTAAAAAAGAAGAATGAGGAAGAGTGTTATGTATAATTAGGCTGGAGGTGCAGAAGGATTTTGTTTAGGGTTTTGTTCTTTGAAATGAGCACTCTGGTTGCAGTGTTTAGTGCCAATTGGGGGTGACTGAAACATTGAGTACTGGTGAGGAGACAATTGTACTGGTCTAGGATGAAGACAATGTTATTTCAAACTAGGATGGACTCAAGAGGTAAAATTTTAGGAGATAAAATTGACAGGATCTGATGATGATCAGGTATGTTGGGGGAAGGGGTGTAAGGTCAAGAATGCTCCCTGGCTTGAGCAGCTGGATGGAAGATGGTGCCATTGAGGTAAGGGCCACTGGGAGAGTTTAGTGAGGATGGTTGGGACTGGTGGAACATGGGTTTTGTGTTGAGTTTAAGGTGACTGTGGCAACTAGGAGATGTTAGTGCACAAATGGAGAAGTAAGATCTGTTATGCATTTTAGGTCACACATATAGTTTATTTTCATATGTATGTGTTTAATGTATAACAAATTATTTCAGAGATATTAAGTATGGAATTTTGTGAGTCTATTTAAATTCAATTTTTTAAAAATATTAAATAATATAAATACTAGTAGGAGTGATATATATATATATATATATATATATATATATATATACACACACACACATCAAGGGAAAATCTACATGGCACATAAATATCATACAAGTAAAGTTTAAGAAACTCTGGCTACAAGAATCTCAGCCACCAACTTCACTGGCAACTTTAAAGAAACAACAATACAATTTATCTAACTGAAAGTTTAGACATATTTCCAAACCAGGTGTACAGACACTGATAAACAATGAGTAAAATAATATCAGAACATTAGGAGAGAAAGAAAGGCTTATATATCCTTTACACACTTCCAAAACTTTTCCATTCTGAAGAAATTTCACCAAAATTGCTCTAACATCTACATCTTCAAATTTGAAGAAAAATGCTTTGTCTTATAAAAATGGTTGAGTAGTCAATGGCATTTCAGTCAAAAGAAGGTAAATAGAATTTCCCTGCCCAGACACTACGAAATGACTTCCTGTATGAGAATCGGTCACAGAGGTTAATTCTGTGTGTTGAGTGGCATATGTTTAATAATATTAGTCCTATAACTACAGTTGCATGGAGAGCTATGTACTTGGGCTTCAAAAAAGCTAGAATGGCAAAGGCAACAAAGGCAAAATTATTATGTTATTTTCCAGAATACACAAAACAACTACCACAAATCAATAACAACAACAAAACAAATGACCTTATTAAAAAGGGGCAAAGGACCTTTCAAATGTCCATTCAGAAGGACATTTCTCTCCAAAGAAGATATACAAATGAACAAAAAATGTAAGAAAAGATGCTCAGCATCATTTATCATTTGAGAAATGCAAATCAAAGCTAGAGTGAATACCACCTCACATCCAATTCCTATTGGATCCAATTCCTATTGGAGCACCACTATCAAAAATAAATAAACAAATAAATAAATAAAATAACAAGCATTGGCAAGGATGTGGAGAAATTGGAACTCTTTTACACCATTGTTGAGAATATAAAATGGTGTAGCTGCTATGAAAAATAGTACGAAGCATCTGAAAAAAATTAAAAATAGAACTACCATATTATCTAGCAACTCCAATTTTAGGTTTATATCCAAAAAAAATGAAAGCAAGGCGTTGAAGAGATATTTTCACACCCATGTTTATTGCAGCATTATTTACAATAGTCAAATGTGGAAGCAACCCAAGTGCCTGACAGAT
The DNA here is from genome assembly GCA_008750895.1 of Mirza zaza. Taxonomy (NCBI): domain Eukaryota; kingdom Metazoa; phylum Chordata; class Mammalia; order Primates; family Cheirogaleidae; genus Mirza; species Mirza zaza. The sequence continues at coordinate 74,645 of VSMD01075321.1, read as the reverse complement.
TAATGATAAATAAAATGTGGTATACACATACAATAGAATATTATTTAGCCAATTCTGATTCGTGTTACAACACAGATGAATCTTGAAAACAATGTGATAAGTGAAATAAGCCAGTGGCAAAAGAATATTATATGCTTCTACTTATATAAGGTTCCTAGAGTATTCAAATTCATAGACATGGAAAGTAAAATGATAGTTTTCAATGGCTGAAAGGATGGGGGGAATGGGAATTGAGCATTCAATGGGTATAAAGTTTCATTTGGGGAAGATGAAAAAGTTCTAGAGATAAATGGTGGTGATGTCTATACAATAATGTGAATGTACTTAATGCCATATAACTGTACACTTAATAACGGCTAAATGATAAATTTTATTTTATGTTATATGTATTTCACCACGATAAAAAACACCATAACAAAATTTCAGGAAAAAAGTTTCTCACACAAAAATAGAATACATTTAATTCAAATTCAAACATAACAATTTGGTGCCAACACCACTCAATGTGGCAAGAATGATTCACAATGACCAAAAAGTGAAAATAACCCATGTCCCTCAAACTTCTGAATACCAAAAAGAACATTTTAAAAGAAGCCAGAGAAATAAAATACATTTCCAAAATATAGTCACATAAGGAATTTAAATGACTTCATATCAGAAATTATGGAAGTCAAATGACAATGGAATGACATACTTGAACTGCTAAAAGAAAATTCCTGACAATCCGGAATTCTGTACCCAGAGAAAATTCCTCCACATGAAGATGACATAATAATTTTTCAACAAAGAAGCTAAAAGAATTCATCACCATCACACCCACTCCAAAAGGAATACTAAAAGGAATCCTTTAAGCATAAGGAAAATAACCCCAGACAGAAACACTAACATGCAGTAATAAATAAAGAGAACAGAAAAGATAACTACGTAAAAAAAAAAAAAAAAATAGCAATCATAACCTTACAAAGTGATAACTGTGAGGCATTAAGTATATGGAGACTAAAATATCTAAAAATAACACAAAAAGTAGTCTAAAGGAAACCCCAATCCCAACTCCACACTAAGTCATTCACCATCATGTTAATTTTTGTATTATCTCAATTGCTTTTACCAGTATAAATAATTATAAGTTTACTTTCCCTAGACTAAGTATAAATTTATTGAAATCAGATAGAGTAATAACTGTATATAAGTAAATATATTGAAAAACATATAAGTATAAATATAAATAAATATATGATTTCTGATATCTGGGTTGGGGGAAAATATTTTACACAGTGTAATAATATGTTCTATTTTTCTCTTTATATGAAAGCTCTCCTCCATTAATTCTGAGACATATAATACTCAGGGACTGACTAGAATTGATACAGCAGAAATGCAATGAAAGGAAAAAATGTTCAGATTCTCCTCCCTAACATAAGTTTCTGAGGCCAAATGGACACAATAATTTTTAAAGCCAGGCTTTATTTAGAGTGAGAGAGTTTTCTAATTTTCAGAAGGATCCTCTTATATAACCAAGAACAAAGCTTAGAGTTCTAACATGTAATTTTATCTGAGGCCATAGACAGAATTCAGGACAGAGTGAGATTCTGTCTCAGAGAAAAGGAGGGCAGGGGGAAAATTCAGGGTATGACATAAAGGAGGTTCCTGCTTGTTCTGGAAAAAGTAGAGAGCTCTTCTTGTTGGAGGAAGGAGCCAGTTTGGAAGTGGGGGACAAACCTAGGGTGCAGATGATGTCTGAGACCCTCAGCCAAAGGAAATGAGTCAAGAAGATAGAAATCTCAGGTCAAGAAGGAAGCTAAAATCAGAGGGTTCCTATGCCCCACTTACCGTTCATTGGTAACCACAGAAAGTCAACACAGCAGAAGAAAACTGTGCCCAAGTGTCCCTTGGCTTCCATGTTAAGCAGAAGAAACTTAGACGTTCCAGAATACTCCAAGAGGAATGAATGGAGGAGGGCAAAGAAAGTAGCTAGGGGTGAAGGCTGAGAGTTTTCCGAGGCTGAAATGTCCAAATAGCAAGGGGTGCAAGAGTCATAATCTAAAGGAATCATGTTCTAGAGGAGTCATAATGAGGTCTCAGAGAATGCCTAGCTCCAGCAAGAGCTGAGGTGATGCCTATTCAGGAAGAGGAGATACTTGAGTTCCTGAACCACAATCATCACACCTTCCCTGTGCCAAGACCAAATACTACATGTTGTACCCACAGTAGATAAAATGATGACAGAAGTCAATTCCCAGAAACCAGGTAAGACGAGCTGAGAACAGTAGGAGCCAACAAAGAAGGACACCCATTTAGACCAGACTCACTCCTGGTCTCCACTCCAGCAGGTTAAATAAACTCCTCCTGTGTCTAGAGGTTTCATGGAAAGAAAGGACAGAGGAGGGGTGAGGGTAAAAACAATCTCTGAAAGGCTGATCAGATACCCGAAAGAAACCAAGTTTACCTTTAAGAGACTTTTGAGCTCAAAGAAACAGCAACCTTTAAATGGCAAGTTGATTCCACACCTTCCACCCCTGCCAGTAGAGAGCAGGGTGTTTCAGAGCAAGAACAGATTTTAGAATTTAAATAAATTCCCCTTTATGTTTATTTGTTGGGTGGGCTGTACATCTGTTCTTGTTTATTGATATTTCCCCAGCAATAAGTCAAATGCCAAGTGATTAATAGGTGCTAAATAGAGATTTGATGAATAAATGAAATGCCCCTTTCCCACTCTTCGTCAGAACTCACTTCCTGCATCACCCTCTCCAGAAAGCCACCCTGACCCTTTTATCCCTCTCCTGCCTGGGGTTAGCGCCACTCCTCTGGGTCTCTATGGCGTACTTTGCATAACTTAAACATAGCAAGTGTCTCCCTGCATGATAATTATGTTCTTGCTCCCCTAGGTTGTGAACTTCTTATCTCATTTGTCTTTGTCTCCCCTACATGTCATAAAAACAATCTCTGTGGAATTAATTCATTAAATCATGGATTCACTTGCTGTGCTTGAAGCAGTAGGCTCAGGAAGTGAACAGGCATGGCCAAAATAAAAAGAGGATGAAGGAAGAACTGAGAAATGGCCAGGACTAGAGAGAGGGTTACTCATTGCATGGTCCCACCACACTAAGCTGACCCTAGCCTTATCTTAGCCCTGGCAAGGGAGCCATCTCCAGAGCATTCTGGAGGCCTCTGGGAAGCCCTGGGGCAATGGAAGTTTGGTGGGATCCCACCCTAGATACTCACATTGTACCAGGCAGTGTGGAAAAGGGGCCAAGCAAAGGGAGTCTCAGAACCCAGGAAACTAAGGCACCTAAAACACTGCATGATTCCTACACACATGCACACGTCCAAAGGGCAAGATGAGCTCACAAAATAATCATTCTTCTCCAGCATCTCGTACCTGGCAGCCTTCCTCCCTCTTTGGCAAGGGTGGAACAAAGAGACCCTGCTCTGAAAGGAGAGAAATTGTGTCAGAAATCTGCCTTCTCTTCTATATTTCTTGCATTTCACTCATTATTTTAAAAATCCTGACATTTATTATTAATCAGTTTCAGCCAGTTTGAAAGCCACATGACTAAGCTCTTATCCAAGCCAACTTGAATTAATTTGGCAAGTATTACTTCGCCAAGCATGTGCTGAACAAAATCTAAATATATCAGCCAAAAAGATAAGCATCCATGGCTCTTTAGCTGTGAAGACATGAAACTATAATTTCATTTGGGGGTGGGGAGACTCTCAATAAAGTCGTACTCAGATTTCCACTGCTGTTTAAAGGCTGGTGCATTCTGAATTGTCGTTTTCTTTCTAAATCCCAACATTGTCATATTTTTCAGATGCACAATTCCCAAAAGCTACTTCTTACTTGCTCAGAAATGTAATAGTGTCTTTGTTTTACCCCAATCTGCTCCTTTCTTAAGTTTCCTTCTGCTGCATTCATTCTCTGGGAGTCCCTGGAAATAACACATGTGATTTATGTACTTACATTCAGTGTTCTGGACAAGGTACATATTCAAGGATTCTCCTATGACTTCCTTAACTCTCTCTTAATTGTCCTTACTTTGTCTCATGGCATTTGCACTGTGGGGATGGTGAGAGTGTACATATTTTCTATGGAAAGCTCCTCCCACAGATGTCCTCTGAGAATCCACTAAGTAGGAGCTCATGTTCTCTCTCAGAAATCCATCTCAGACGCCAGGGAGATACTGTGAAGTATTTGTCATTGCCTCCCAAATTCTTCCTGTTCAACTAAGAAATTCATGCACGTAAAATGCTTTGCATTTGCTAGAGTGTCACAAAAGCTGGAGAACAGAAGGGAAGCTCTGAAACTACATATTCCCTTGGCTCATTTGCTAAGAAGGGAAACACAGACAGAAACAACGGCCCTTCGTGTTTCTCACACGCCTCTGTGCAGACTGATCTTATGAGTCTCTGGATTCTCCCTGCTGTTGCTTTGGCTCTCGTCAAGCCCAACATTCTCCCTGGTAGAGGCATCTTTAATGGCTCGTCAGCAGTACAAGAATCCTCTCCATTTCCTTACACTCTGGTATAGTTGAAATTCACGAGAAGTTTCTCAGCCCTGTAGTTTTAATGTGACACCAGTTTTGAAAAATGGAAGGTCAAATCTTTCCTACAGAACCTTGTGTACTAGTAATTGATGTCACTCTAGAAAAGGGTCCCTAACCCAATAATCAATCAGCAGATCTACCAGGCACTGTCAGAAACACAAAAAGAATATAAAATGTAGTCCCATCTTCCAAGAATTTACAGTTTATCTGAAGATGTAAATAAGAAATAAGAAAAAGTACATCATCTAGTACTCAGTGACATGGACTGGAATCACAGTGGGTGCTGAGTGGGGAAGCCTGGGCCTGGGGCTGCCTTCATAGCCGCCAGTGTTTTGCTGGGCCTTGAAGATGTAGGATCTGACTGAGCAGAGAGGAGAGGGGAGGGGAGAACATCTGAGGTGTAAGAACTACAGGAATAGAGGCCAAGAAGCAGGGGCAAGCACCACCCTGAGAGCATCAAGGAATCAGCAACACTAAACACTGTACCATTTACAAACAGCCATCAGGTCTTCACTAGACACCATTTTCCCTCATTTATGAACTCACGCCTCAGTTGTGCATGTTTGCCTTTTAGAGAGATTGCAACCTCTGAGCTTTAAGGCAGAAAAGTCTTGGTCTCAGACCCCAGCTCCATCATTTACTAGCTGGGTGCCCTTGGTCAAGTTGACTTAATTTACATCTCAGATTTCTCAACGATTAAATGGAGATAACAATGATGTGTTTTTCATAAGCTTATTATGAAAATTAAACATCATGCATATAAAGAATACAGAACCTACCACATAGTGAGCGCTCAAAAATGTTAGCTATTTTATTAATGAATCAACTTTCCCTAATGCTTTCTTCTGATTTTCAGATTAAGAACCCCTACTTTAGCTTGTTCAATATTACTCTATCTTCTTGAATGAAAAATGCTACTTCTTCTATGATACCTTCATTGATCCTCTGACCTGAAAATAATTTATCTTTCAAATTTTCATAGCATACTTGCCATATCTTCAACATTATGATTATGTTATACCTTGTATTTTTGGTATTTATATTAGGCTTTATTTTTGCTACCCACTTGTCTATAAGCTCATTGACTGCATGATCAAAGATCAAAATCCTCTCTGCTTTTTCAGCAGCATTTAGCAGAGCACTCTTTTGCTCTTAGTGAACACTCTTTGCAGCATAATAAGTGTTGAGACCTGAATTTAATAATGAATATTGGGTCAGGAAATGGGGAAGGGATGTTCTATAAAAAGTATATACCTGTCTGCACAGCCTGGTCTGATTACTGAGGTTGCCTTTGGTTATGACAATGTTCAATGGGACTTTTCCTATTGTCACCTCAGATTTTTGGCTGAGGCCCCAAAGCTGAGCACAATTGCTAAACCAAGGTACCTTGCATGTCCTTACAGAACTTGCCAAGATATGGCCAAACAGTTTTAGCAGCTGGATAGTTCCAGCTTCTCCATGCATTTAGAAGAAAGCTAAAGATGCTTTAAGAAGGGAAGAGATTGTTTTTGCAGGGATGCCAAAGAGCAGAGAAGAATGTATATTTTCTCCTCCTCCCACTTACCCACTCTAGTGAGGGGCTTTGCTGGCTTCAATGTTGCAATGTGGCCACAGAGGGCTGAGGTGACAGAGTTCCTAGGGAAACTTAGCATCAGTTCCCTGGATGTGGAGAGAAGGCATAATGGAGACTGGGGCCTGGCTATCACAAGAGAAGTCTGCTGGAAAGCATGGCAGTGTTGCAGCTCAAGGATGCCAGTGTAGTTCCCATACACTAAGTGGATCCCATGGAAGGTAACTGGGCTTGAGTCTTCCTGAGAAGAGATCACCCATGATGACTGCATACTGGGGCGTGTTGTTCCCAGCGGAGGAAAGACTGGAGATAGGGATGATATTTGAAATGCTTACATCTAGCAAGATAGCAGCACCAAACAATGAGGATGAACTCCAGTAAACAATGAAATAACCAGTATAGATCTGTATTAGCTGAATATTAGTCTGTCTAGAAGTATTCCCGAGGGAGCAAGAGCTGCAGGGGTACAGGTGATGTTGTTACAAGAGTCTGGCTACTAGCAAAAGACCCAGTATAAAAGTCCACAGGGGGAAGGTGTCAAAATAACCAACCAACGTGCCTGTAGGAGAGATTACCAGCATTTGGGCGATGTAATTAAGACTTTGTATTTTCCCCCTTATATGCTGTCTTTCTGCACCTTCCAGCCACAAGTAGGAGAAAAAGTGGAGAGTAAATGAACAGACCATGTGTGCTCCTTCCCTTGTGCTGGTTGGTAAGATAGAAGCAAGAAGATTTTAACTACATGAAGTGAAGTCCTGGTATCTATTTCATACAAGACAATTCAAAAACTCAACAGTAACTAAAAACCATGGAATCCATCCAAGGTAATATCTAAGAACAATGAAAGACAGATGGACTTAAAGATAGGAATCAGAGAAAAATTAAGTTATTTCCTGAATGCACTCTCCTGTGTCTAACCTTTTCAAAAATCTGATTACAAAGCATCAAGACTTTCAGAAGTTGTCATGCAAGAATTCTTGCATGAAAAAAAAAAATCACCTCTTAGTTAATACTCTGGCCACAGTCAAATAGCACTCTAAGAGTATGTCTCTAACATGGGCCATTTACCGCAGGACAGATGAGAGGAGTTCATTTCCCAGTGCTATGGAGACCACGTTGTAATGTGCATGAAGTGGGAAGAATAATTATGCTCTTCACAGTGGCTGAGCTAGAGATGGATATTGACGTCAGTCCGTGGATAGAATTAATTACCCTTTGTGAAATACAGTCATGTGTCTCTTAATGACGGGGATACATTCTGTGAAATGCATTGTTAAGCAATTTTGTCCTGTGTGAACATCACACAGTGCACTTACACAAACCTAGATGGTATAGTTTACTACACACCTAAGCTATGCTCCCGGCCTATTGCTCCTGGGTTATAAACCTGTACAGCATGTTATGATACTGAATATCACAGGCAACTGTATCACAATGGTAAGTATTTGTGTATCTAAACATATCTGAATGCAGAAAAGGTATAGCAAAAAATACAGTATTTTAATCTTAAGGGAACCATCATTGTATATGCGGTCTGTCATTGACTTAAATGCTATTATGACATTGATTGTATCTAATTGTATCTAATGTGACACATGACTGTATCTAATTTCCACCGTGTAGAACAGAATTCTCCTGATGGATAATGAAGTGAGGTGGGAAGGCAAACTCAAACAGTATCCCAGAGTTTAACAAAAAGAACTGACTTCTCCCCCAGCAGTCAGCCCTTGTTCTCTAGGGCAGGAGTCCCTAACCTATGGTGAGTTGTACAATTATTTCATTGTATATTAAAATGTAATAATAATAAAAATAAAATGCACGATAAATATAATGTGCTTGAATCATCCAGAAACCATCCCCACTCTCCCTAATCTGTGGGAATAATTGTCTTCCATGAAATCAGTCCCTGGTGCCAAAAATGTTGGCGACCACTGCTCTAGGGTAAGGATAGGTGTGAGGTAGGAAAAGACAAAGAAGGATATGAATGGCAAGGCAATTTCCACTTATCTCATTATGTTTGGTATAACCAGGGCCAAAAGAATTAAACATTCCAAGGTAATTCTGAAGCAGGGACAACAGCAACAAAATCACTAACATTAACATTTAGTTTGAAAGATCTGCTTATATTCAAATGGTAACAGTAAGCTCTTCAAGACAGTTTTTTCTCTCAAGAGAGAGACACTATACAATCAGGAACCCAAAGTCAGAAATTTAGATTAAATCTATTCTCTTCATAATGAATCTTCCTTCTTCCTCCCTCTATCTAAACACAGAGAGAAGCTAATTCCAAAAATTGTTAGATGAAAAACACTAAGGAACACTTTAAAATAAGATATAAATCATATTTACTATGGCTCAAGTAGACCCAAAACCTAAGAACAATCTTTAAACATACGTATGGAATTTACTGCTCCATAAAATAATAGTGAATTACTTAAAAAGCCACAATGTCCTTGTTCAACATTTCTCAGAGACAAATCCTTGTGGTGGGCAAAGTAGGGTGTGTTCTGGAGGACCTAAAGGAGAATTATCTAATTATTCTAAGAGGAGGAAAGTTGTCATAAGCACAGTAATGCCCCCTGCAAATGTGCACATTCTGATTCCTGGAACCTGCGAGTGTGTTGTATCACATGGTAGTGAGAATGAAGGTTGCAAAAGCAGTAAGTCTACTTGGCCTCGAGACGGAGAGAGTAGCCTGATCATCCAGGTGAGTTCAAGCCAATCATACGTGCTCTTAATAGCAGAGTCCTCTTCCTTGCTGTGGCGAGAAAGAGGAGTGACTGCCTTTGAAAGTAAAACAGGCCACAACTCAGGAACATAGGTGGCCTCTGAAAGCTGGAAAAGGCAGGGAAACAAATTTTTTCCTAGAGCTATCAATAAGTTATGTAGACCTGCCAACAGCAGGATTTTAGCCTAAATACTGTGCTGGGCTTCTGTCCTACAGAACTATAAAATAATAAATTTGTGGTGTTTAATCTATTTAGTTTCATTAAGTTGTTATGACAGCAATAGAAAACTGTAACAGAGGGATATGATGTAGGTTATATATAGCCCATTTCTAGAAAGCCCACAGGTAATCCTATAAATGAGGATACAGACTAAAAAAAATTCACAAAAACCTAAATCAGATAAAAAACATAGGGGCAGAAAAGTAACATTCGTTTTAATTGATACTACAAAAAGTTGATTTTGTTCAAATTTAGATCTTTAAGCTAACCAGTAAAAAAGGAAATAGGCCAAAAAGAAAGCAAAAGGCAAAGGAAAGAAAAAATATAAATAAATTAATAATCCAAATAATACTTTGCAGTTATTTAATAGTATAATTTATTATTTTTTTCCTGCTTCCCCCTCTCGTTCTCTCTCTCTCTGGTTGTCTCTTTTATTTATAATATTTTCTGTCTTCCTTTCCTACTTAATGTATAATAGAGAATTAAAGTCCATTTTTATTGTATGTTGCATTTATCAGGGAGTACCCTATGTTTTCTATTCTTAATTTTTAAAGTGGATAGATGATTGAACTTATATTTCTTTCCGTGAATACATAGAGGACTATTCGTTTTTCTCTGAAAGTCAGTGTTCCTCATGCTCATATGCTACTTTCTAATGAAAGCAAGACAAAGGGCAAGTGAGTGTCCAGTGGAATGACCACAGGCTGGTTCTGCACAAAACCATTGAGTGCTACTTTGTGTGTATTTTCCAGAGAACTCAAGGCTTCCATTTTCCAGGACGAGTTGATTTGTTAACTAACTTGCCTGGAAATCTTTCAGCTAAATGCTCTTAAAAAAAAAAAAAAAAAAAAAAAAAAAGATATTCTGGGTGAAACAAGACACACTGAAAACGTTCCCTTCCCATCACTAACCCCCACGAGCAGAAAGCTAGGAAGGCTCAGTCAGTTGCCAGTAAGCTGTTCCCGGGTCTCAGTTGCATTGTCATCATTTCAGATCAGTCCTATCAATACCAGATGTACCATCCGGATACACGCTCATTAGTCATATGTTTTAAAACGAGCGCATTCTCACACCCACCCAATGGTGGGGACGGAAATGAGTACTCTGGGCACCATGACGATATGACTGTGAAAGCGACTGTTGGTGTTAAGTGATTTGCATGCCGTGGAGCACTCCCGGAGTCCTGCCTTGGGGACAGTCTTTCCTGTTTCTGCAGGTCTGCGTGCAGTGCTAGTTCTACGGGATGGGAGGCCAGATTCAACCATTTCAACCCACCCTGTTTGAGGGAGCAGTGCCTCTTGGCACTCTACAGTACCTCCGTCTAAGCCCATGAGCCCTTAAAAGCAGAGGAGCAGCTGCTCTGGAAGCTTCCATGACACAGGTACTGTATTCAGAGCCCAGGACTAGACCTGAGTGCCCACTCAACTCCAAGAGATAGATGAAAATAATCTGATTGAAAAATGTCCCTATAGCCTTATGATGGGGGAATGTGAAGTCTTTATTCCCTCTTTCTACCTAGTAGGCAAGCAGTGCTTTTTACCCTCCGGGTGTGACCCTTAGTAAGACTGGAGCTATTTGTTACTAAAATCTACATTTGTGGGAATAAGAAGTTAAAAATAGGGGTCTTCCCAATGTCAAGGTGAGAAATATTTTGTGAAGACATGGAGGATTAAAATGAAAGTAGGTTCTGCCAGTGGCAGAGACCCATGTGCTTCTCTGCCCTACCCTGTGCTTCAGAAGATACTAGAACTTTCTCTTGAAGCTGGGAGTGGACTCTTGGGAACTGAACCTAAAGACCCGAGCTAAAGGGTCCATGTTCAAATTGTACAGGTCAAAATTGCGAGTGAAATAAGTGGACTTTTGAGAACAACTGCTAGACTTCAAATGGAACATGATTTGGACAGTAAGTAGCTCATCAGCAACATGGAGCCCAGAAGGCTCACTGCAACTTCCTGGACAGTGTAAGAAACCTCCCATTCTTGTACAACTGCAATGAGAAGGAGGCTCTCTAACATGCCTACAATTTTATTTCTTAACAGATAAGCCAAAAAAGACTCAGAGCCAAGTATGGTTCAACAGAAAAAAAATAAAATAAATATTACATTTCTTGTACCCAAATAGTGTGTATTAAACTCATTCTCCTTTAGAAAACAAATAAAACAAATCCTATCATGATTTAAATCCCTATACAAGACTCCTTGCTTACTTTTATCAAAATTCTTAAACTCACACCACTCTGTCTATCCCCACTCTAAAACAATCCCTCTTTGGCCCCTTCCCTCCCAAGATTGCACTTACCTCTGGAGTTCATAGTATCAGCAAATAATCCTACATACTGGCTATACCACTTACTCCTGACTCACAATCTTCTTCTCTACCCCAACTCCTTGTATCATTTTCATAATACCAATTACATATGGAAGACCTATGGAACACCCTGGGACACTCAAATTTTTTACCCTCTTATAACTTGACTTTACTTCAGACCTCCATTTTCATATTCACACTATGGTTGTACCTTGTCGTCACCAAAAATTACACAACCTCTGCCATCTTGAATGTAAACATTTCACTCTCTAGACAGTCTTTTCTCCTGCTAGCACACTGGCTTTAGTCCCACCACTTAAAAATGTTTCCACCCCAACATGATTTCTAATCCGCTGGTCCTATCATTTTTTTTCTCTATCTAGAGCCTCATACTGCATTCACTTTCCTCCTTGTCCAGCTTAGAGGACACACTCCATCACTATATCTCTGCAAACACCATCAATTCCCTGACCCCTTCTCTCTCTCCATCATACCCAGCTGGACAACTCCCCATTCGGTAGGCAAAGCAATCATTCACCTGTTCTGTTCCCATACCCAAGCAGCTTAGTATTACTAGAGAAATTCAAATAAACAACTAGGAAGAATGGTTTCACTTTCAATTCATATTCTTAAATTGCAAAAAGAATCTCAACTGCCCAGCGATTCTATTTATTTCTCTAGTAAACTTGATTTCTGATCCTCTAAGATGACTCTGTCACATGTTCTCCTCTCCCCTCAAATTTTCCACCCCACTCTCGGCCTCAGAAGTTGCCTTGTACTTCGCAATGCTTCCCCATCTTTATACCACCACATCTACAAACCTTCTCCCATGTGCACACATCTACAATTCCCCTTTGTTACAATTAAGGAAATAGCCTCTTCTTTTCTATGATTGTCCCCAATACTCCCACAGGGACTTAGACTACCATAACTCTCCAGCAACATGAATCCTTCTCCCTCTACTGGATTATTTCCAGCAGTATAAAAACATGCTATAATATTTCTCAGCTTGAGGAAGATAAGGAAGAGGAGAGAAAAAACTACCCTTTATTACATACTTTGCCAGCCACTATTCCTCTTTACATGCAAAATTCTCAAAAGAATTGCCTACACACAAAGTCTCTGTAACCTGCCTCCCATCTGCTCCTCAATCCCCTTCAAATTGCTAACTTCCCCCATCTCCCTCAAATGTTCTAATAGTTTGTTGATTGTGCACAGAAAAGCTGTAAATTTTTGTACATTCATTCTCATCTACTCTTTCAGAAGCACTGAGTGTGTCACTGAGTTCTGTTTTGATTTTTAGTAGACAAACACAGCATCTGCAAGTACATGTGATTTTTTTTTCTTTCTAAAAGTAATGCCTGGCCAGGCGCAATGGCTCACGCCTGTAATCCTAGTTCTCTGGCAGGCCGAGGCGAGAGGATTGCTCGAGGTCAGGAGTTCGAAACCAGCCTGAGCAAGAGCAAGACCCCATCTCTACTATAAATAGAAAGAAATTAATTGGCCAACTAATATATATAGAAAAAATTAGCTGGGCATGGTGGCGCATGCCTGTAGTCCCAGCTACTTTGGAGGCTGAGGCAGCAGGATCGCTTGAGCCCAGGAGTTTGAGGTTGCTGTGAGCTAGGCTGACACTACAGAGTGAGACTCTGTCTCAATCAATCAATCAATGTAATGCCTATTGTGTATTTTGTTATCTTTATTGTACACATTAAGACTTCTAGTACAAAGTAGAATGGTAGCAATGAAAGTAGGCATCCCCTTGATTTATTTGTGACTTCAAAAAGAATGCATTTTGCATGATTGATAAGTATTTATTTTGAAATAATTTCAGACTTTTAAAAGTTGCAAAAATGGTGCCAAAACTTTATATTACATATTTATATATAAGAAACATTAACATGATCCTAAATGTACAAAGACATATACTCAGAGAAGTGTCACTCTCCCCATCCCTTTATGCCATTCTCAACCCCTATCCTTTCCATTCTGTTCCATTTATGTTTCTTTTTGTACACATGAGTAGATACATGTTTTTTATTTCCTCTTCTTTCTCATATGAATGATAGCATATTGTAGAGATTCTTTTGAATTTTCTGTTTTTCACTTAACAATATACCCCAGAATCATTCCATAATTTTATTCATAGAGATCTCCCCTATTGATTTCCATTGTGTGGTTGTACCACAGTTTGTTCAATCACTCTCCTATACTTGGGTATTCAAGTCATTTCCAGTATTTCGCAATTTTTAAAATGCTGCCATGAGTAACCATGTGTCTATGTATTTTGAAATTTTTGGAAATATATCTTCAAGGTAAATTACTGGAAGTGTGATTGCTGAGTCAAAATGTAAGTGTGTTAACAACCTGAAGAAGATTAAAAGCATATCTAGGATCATTTCAAAAACAAGGTATCAATAACAGAAGGAATCCTGGAAAATTCACAACTATGTAGAAATTAAACAACATGCTCCTGAACAACCAATGGATCAAATAAGAAATCAAAAAGGAAATTTAAACTCTCTTGAGACAAATGACAATGGAAACACAACCTACCAAAACCTATTTGTTGTAGCAAAAGCAGTTCTAAGAGGGAAGTTTATAGCAATAAATGCCTATACTAAAAGGAATGATCCCAAATAAATAGTCTAACATTATGCCTACAGAATTAGAAAACAAAGAACTAAACCTAAAATTAACACAAAGAAGAATAAAAACCAGAACAGAAATTAATCAAACAGAGAACAGAAAACCACAGAAAGAATCAATAAAATTAAGGGTTGTTTTTTGAAAAAATAAAGGACCCAAAACTAAGGATATCAATCTATATTTCGCCTATGTCTAAATCAATCTTTACTAATCAAACATAGGTGGGAAATAACTTTAAATATCCAGGAATTAATTCATAATCTAGAATCTTACAGTCTGTTAAACAAAAATGAAGTTCACTCAGTCCAGTAGAGGCACCATGGACTGCTAAACAATGCAAGCTCATCCAGGTCACTGAAAGCAGTCAGCTTTCTACCTTGGGATCTTGGAAAAGAAATCTGACAAAAACGAGCAAGACAATGAAGGATCCAAGAAAAAAATCCAACCACTCTGGGGTTTTTTGCAAACACTAGGCCTGAAAAAATTTCAGTCATTCAAGATTGACTGACTAACTTTTCAGAGATAATTTAAGAATTCAAATTAATGTATGTCCAGTGCTTAGAACTGTACTTACTGCCTTTTTAACTCAAAAGAATTCATAGATATTTTCAATATTAAATTTTAAAAAGCATCAACAACAAAATGATGATGGGTAAAATATTCTGAACTATAAATGAGACACCTATACTCAAGATGAGAAAATCATACTTTAAAAAGTACTGTAGGAAACTCATATAAAAATGTTAAGTTATCAGTTTTGTAATACCAATAAAATTTGATAACCTATGAACTATATAAAACAAGAGATGGAACAGGAACAAACGGTAGTACACAAAGAGATGAAAAGTGGAGACGGATGAAATAAGGAACTATTTCCCACTTTTGTTACAGATTTTAATTTTGTTTTAGAAGTAGTAAAAAAAGAGAACTGATAGTGTAGAAAATCAAATCAAGATTTTGAGGACAAAAGGAAAGGGACTGAATAAAAAAAAACATCAATTAAGAAGATGAGAGAGTAGAGGATAGAAAACAGGGATTCAAACTATAAATAACTGTAGCTTCTGGAGAAAAGACAATAACAAATGGAGTAAACAATGTAAGAAAGAAAACACAAGGAAAGAAATCAAAGAAAAATTACACAAATTATGGAAAATCTTGAAATAAAAAGGCCCAATTAATACCAAAGTTAACTAAAAGAAAGCTTATATTCAGACATTTCATAGTAAATTAATATTTTTAAGGAAAAAAAGTTATTTCATGACTCTGTAAGAGAAAAATGTTACCAAAAGTCGTCAGTACTCACATTATTCTTAAACTTTTGTCTTTTTAAATTCCAGAAGACATTGAGGATACTTTAAAGACTTTTTTTTTTTTTTTTTTTTTTTGACACAGAGTCTCGCTTTGTTGCCCAGGCTAGAGTGAGTGCCATGGCATCAACCTAGCTCACAGCAACCTCAAACTCTTGGGCTCAAGCAATCCAATCCTGTCTCAGCCTCCCCAGCAGCTAGGACTACAGGCATGCGCCACCATGCCCGGCTAATTTTTTTTCTATATATATATTAGTTGGCCAATTAATTTCTTTCTATTTATAGTAGAGACGGTGTCTCACTCTTGCTCAGGCTGGTTTCGAACTCCTGACCTCGAGCAATCCGCCCGCCTCGGCCTCCCAGAGTGCTAGGATTACAGGCGTGAGCCACCGCGCCTGGCAACTTTAAAGACTTTTGAAGGGAAAGTTGTATGCCCTAAATTTTTTACTCAGACAAGTTTCATCCAAGAAAATAAATGTACAATTCCAGAGCATATCAGAAAATACATTGCCTGTGCAACTTTCCTGAATATTTAAAGTTATAATCCAAGAAAGCAACAAGTGAATAATAACAATGCTCAAGAATTGAGAAATTTTGTAATAAAATTAAATTTTGTTTAATCATAAGTGTGGCAAGCAGTTAAAATATTAAGTATGTTTGTTGAAATATGGTTAAAATTTGAAACAAACTAACTTCCATAATAATAAACCGTATTTAAAATCCCATATTATGTCACCATAACTTGGACAGTGAGTGGTTTAAAATAAAACTTACTAATTAAATCTTTAAAAAAAAGAAAATCAATAAGCCCTTAGCTAGTCTAAGGAAAAAATAAATTCAAATAAATACAATCAAAATTGAAAGTGAAAAAATTATAATAGATGCCTCAGAAATAAAAAAGGATCATAAGGAACTAGTATGAATTATTATATGCCAACAAATTGGATAACCTAGACGAAATTGATAAATTCTTAGAAATTCTTAGAAAAATACAACCTAATGAGATTGAGTCAGAAATAGAAAGCCTGAACAGACCAAAAACAAAGAGTTTGAATAAGTCATCAAAAACCTCCCCCGCCAAAAAAAGCCCAATACTAGATGATTTCATGGCTGAACTCTATCAAACGTTCAAAGAAGAATTAATACCAATAATTAAACTTTTCTAAAAAATAGAGCAAAAGGGAATACTTTCAAACACATTCAATGAAGCCAGCATCACCTTGATATCTAAGCCAGAAAAAGACATCATCAAAAAAGAAAACTTCAGGCCAATATTTTTGATAAGCACGGATGCAAAAATCCTCGATAAAATAGTACCAAACTTAATCCAACAACACATCCAAAAAATTATACATCATGACCAAGTATTATTTATCCCTGGCATATAAGAATAGTTTAACATACACCAATCAATGTGATACATTGCATTAACAAAGTGAGAAATAAAAACCACAGGATCATTCAATCTCAACTGAAAATGCATTCTACAAAGTCTGACATACTTTCTTGATGAAAAAACTCTCAACAGTATAAAAAGAAAGTAACTCAACCTAATAAAGGCCATTTTTGAAAAACTCACAGCTAAAATTATAATCAATAGGGAAATATTCAAAGCTTTTCCACCAAGATCTGATACAAGACAAGGATGCCCATTCTTACCACTTCTATTCTACACATACTGAAAGTACTAGCAAGAGTGATCTTATGAGAAAAAGAAATAAAAGACATCCAAATCAGAAAAACAGAAGTAAAATTATCTCTATTTGCAGATGGCATGATCCTATATTTTAAAAAACACCAAATATTCCACCAAAAAAAGTTAGAACTTTTAAATTAATTTAGTAAAGTTGCAGGATACAAAATCAACATACAAACATCAGTAGCATCTTTACACACAAGTAACAACCTAACTGGTAAAGAAACAAAGAAAATAATTTCTTTTATGATAGCATCAAAAGACAGAAATAAATTTAACCAAAGAGGTGAGAGATTTGTACACCAAAAATTTTGATAAAAGAAATTGAAGAAGCTACAAATAAATGGAAAGATATGCCATGTATATGGATCAGAAAAAATATTATAAAATTTACATATATATTATATTTATATATTATATTTATAATTTATATAATATTATATAATAAAAATAATATTAAAATGTCCAAACTCCCCAAAGCAATATACAGATTCAATGCAATCCCTATCAAAATCCCAATGACATTCTTCACAGAAAGAGAAAAACAATGCTAAAATATATATGAAAGCATAAAAGTAACTGAATAGCCAAAATAACTCTGAGAAAGAAAAACAAAGTTGGAATCATCACACTTTCTGATTCAAAATTATATTACAAAGCTATAGTAATCAAAACAGTATGATACTTGCATAAACACAGACACATAGACCAGTGGAACAGAATAGAGAGACCAGAAATAAATGCAAACAGGTATAGTCAACTAATTTTTGACAAAGACACCTAGAGGAACCAATGAGGAAAAGATAGTCTCTTCAATAAATAGCACTGAAAAAACTGGACTTCCATATGCAAAAGAATGATATGGGACTGTTAGCTTCCACCATACACAAAAATCAACTCAAAATAGATAAGACCTAAATTTAAGACCGGAAACTACAAAACTCCTAGAAGAGAACATAGGAGAAAAGCTCATGGACATTGGCTTTGGGAATGATTTTTTGAATAACTCACCAAAAGCTCAGGCCACAAAAGCAAAAATAAATAAATGGGACTACATAAAACTAAAAAACTCTGTATTGCAAAGGTAATGATAAACAAAATTAAATGTCAGCCTACAGATTGGAAAAAAAATATTGTAAATCACATATCCAATAATGAGTTAATGTCTAAAATTTATAAAGAACTCATATAACTTAAGAGTAGGAAAACAAATTAAAAAATGAACAAAAGACATGAATAGACATTTCTCAAAAGAAGACACAAAAATGGCCAACAGATATATGTAAAGGTGCTCAACATCATTAATTATCAACATTATTAATTATTAAAATCACTCTAAGATACCACCTCCTACCCATTAGGATGGCTATTACCAAAAAGTCACCAGATAACAAATGTTGGCAAGGGTGTGGAGAAAAGGAAACTCTTGTACATTGTTGGTGGAAATGTAAATTAGCACAGCTATTATGAAAAACAATATGGATGTTTACAAAGAAATTAAACATAGAACTATCATATGACCCAGCAATTCCTCTTCTAGACATATACCCAAATGAAAGGAAATAACCACCTTTTAAAGATACCTGAACTTCCACATTCATTGCAGCATTATTCACAACAGCAAGATATGGAAACAACCTAAGTGTCCATCAATGGATGAATAAAGAAATTGTGGATACACACACACAGAATATTATTCAACCCTAAAAAATAATGAGATTTTGCCATTTGCCACAATGTGAATGAGTCTGGAAGATACTACACTAAGTGAAATAAGCCAGACACAGGAAAAAAAATGTATGATCCCACCTATATGTATATTTTTTAAAAAATCAAATATACATAAATAGAGAACAAAACAGTAGTTACCAGTGGGCGAAGGTGGGGAATGTTGGGTGGATGGAAAGATGAAGGTCAGAAGGCACAAAGTAGCAGATATGAAGGAGGAGCAAATCTAAAAATCTAATTACAACATAAGGACTATAGGTAATAAATTGTACTGTATTTGAGATACATGCAAAATGAGATTTTAGTTGCTCTTGCCACAAAAACAAAAAAAATAAGTAACTATGTGAGATAATATGTTAATTTGCTTTACTATAATAACCTTTTAACTATATATGTATCCTATAACATCATGTATTCCTAAGCATACACAGTAAAATTTATTTTAAAAAGAGAATTTTAAAATGTGGCTGTTCCCCCACAGCCTCGCCAGCAGAATCTTCAGTAATACTGTTTTTAATTTTTACCAATAGGTGAGAAATGGCATCACATGTAGTTTTAATTTGCATTTCCATAATTATGAAAGAGGTTGAAGTCTTTGTATATCAAAGGGTGATTTATTTTTATCTGTTCATGTCAGCTCATTTTCCTATCAGGTTTTTGGATTTTATTCTTTCAGTTTTTAAGAGATCTATTAATATATTGAATAGGGATGTTATTCTTTATCTAAGATATATTTTAAAATATTTTATGCCAGTTTGTCATTTGCCTTTTGACTTTGCTTATGGTGGTATTTGATATATTAACACAAATTCTCATTTTTATATAGTGAAATGTGTTAAGCTTCTCTTTTGTAGCCTCTCGATTTTGAATCATAGTTAGAAAACATTTCCTAATACCCAGATTATAAAGGAATTCACCCATTTTTCTTCTAGTACTTGGTTGGCTTCATTTTTTACATTTAAAACCTACATACATTTCAGTTTCTTCTTGTGGGTCGTATGAGGGAATTACCTAATTTAATTTTTTTCCAAATGAATAAAGTTTTTTCCAACACTATTTATTAAAAAGTGCAAATTTGACCTGGTAGTTTGAGATGTTATCTTTATCATACACTTAATTGTTATATGTACCTAAATCGATTTTTTAACTTTTATATGTTTAGTGTGTTTGTTTACTCATGTACCAGTATCACAATGTTTTATTACAGAGGCTTTATGTTATGTTTTAATCTCTAATAAGATTAGTCTGCCTCATAGTTTTTCTCTTTTGCCACTTTCCTGTATATTCTTATAAGTTTGTTTTTCCAAATAATCTTTAGAATCAACCTGTCTTGCTCCATAAGAACACATGTTGGTATTTTTATAGGGATTGCATTAAACTTATGAATGAATTCAGAGAGTCACATTCGATCAAGAATGGGGTATATCTTTCCAGAAGATCAAGTACCATTTTGAGTCTTCCAAGAGTATGTTAGTTTCCTCAAATAAGGATTGCACATTTCCTGTTACATTTATTTCTCGGTATTTAGTCTTATTTGTTTCTACCATATATTGGGTTTTTTCTACCTTTGTATTCTCTACCTCATTATTTTTTGTGGATATACAGCCTATTGATTTTTGTATATTAATTGTGTAGTCTACAAGTTTACTACTTTTTATTGTTTGATTTAATTTTATCTTTAACTATCTAGGGTTTTTCAGGTATACTATCATATCATCTGCAAATTGAAATAGTTTTTTTTCACCAATTCTTATTTTTAGTTGATTTTGCTTGTCTAATTGTATTATCCAGTACCTCCAACACAATGTTAAGTAGTCAGGAGATAATGGGAATTCCCTACATTCCTCAATGGTAAAGTTATTTATTGGTACCTCTGGTGCTTGAAGGATATGAATTTTTAGTTCACATTTAATGAGTTCATTGAAAATGCTGCTCCATTGTTGCCTTACGTTTTATTTTGTTTCTGAGAAATCTCATGCAATCTGACTCCTTTGCTTCTGTATTTTATCTTTGTGACTAGAACCACTGAGGATTTTTTAAACATATGGCATCTCTGCTTACAAGCAAAGAGAAATCTAACAAAAATTCTACCCTTTAACTCCATCTCCAATCCTCCCCTTTTAAAATTTTGTTGTTTCCATCCATATCCTTTTATACTATTTATCAAAAAGTTGTAGTTATTTTTGATAGGTTTGTCTTTCAGCCTTCCTACTGAAGATATAAGTAGTTTACAAACTGCAATTACAGCAATACAGTATTCTGTATCTGTGTATATATTATTACTAGTTAGTTGTATACCGTCAGATGATTTCTTATTGTTCATTAATGTGATTTTCTTTCAAATTGAAGAACTTCTTTTAGCATATCTTGTAAAGCAGTTCTGGTGTTGATGAAATCCCTCAGCTTTTGTTTGTCTGGGAAAGTCTTTATTTCCCCTTCATGTTTGAAGAGTATTTTTGTAAGATATAATATTCTATGGTTAAGGTTTTTTTCCTTCAGCACTTTGAATATGTCATGACACTCTCTCCTGGCCTATAAGATTTCCACTAAGAAGTCTGCTGCCAGACGTACAGGAACTCCATTATATGTTATTTATTTTCCTTTTTCTTGTTTCTCTTAGGACCTCTTCTTTATCCATGACAGGAGCTTGATTATTAAATGCATTGAAGTTGTCTTGTTTGAGTTAAATCTACTAGGTGTTCTATGACCTTCTTGTACCCAAATATCACTATCTTTCTCTAGGTTTGGAAAGTTCTCTGTTATTGTTTCTTTGAATAAACTTTCTACCCCAATCTCTCTCTCTACTTCCTCTTTAAGGCCAATAACTCTTAGATGTGCCCTTTTGAGGGTATTTTCTAGTTCTTGTAGGCATGCTTTATTTTATTTTTTATTTTTTTCTTGTTTCTCTTATGTGTATTTTCAAATAGCCTGTCTTTGAGCTCACTAATTCTTTCTTCTGCTTGGTCAATTTTGCTGTTGAGAGACTTACACACTTCTGTTTGTCAACTGAATTCTGAAGCGCCAGAATTTCTGCTTGATTTTTTTATTATTTCAATCTCCATGTTATATTTCTCTGATACATTTTTGAATTCCTTCTCTGTGTTGTCTTGAAGTTCATTGAGCTTCGTAAGCACAACTATTTTGAATCCTTCGTCTGAAAGATCACATATTTCTGTCACTCCAGGATTGGTCACTGGTACCTTATTTAGTTCGTTTACTGAAGTCGTGTTTTCCTAAGTGTCCTTGATGCTTGTGGATGTTCATCAATGTCTGGGCACTTAAGAGTTAGGTATTTATTTTAATCTTCATAGTCCAGGCTTGTTTGAACCCATCCTTCTTGGGAAGGCTTTCCAGATGCTGAAAGGGAATTGATTGTTGTGGTCTAAGTCTCTGGTCTCTACAGCCATATCAGCACTGGGGATTCCCCAAGCCCTGTAATGCTATGACTCTTGAAGACTCTTGGTGCTACGGCCTTGGTGGACCTGTGTAAGATATGGGAGAATTCTCTGTATTTCCAGGCAAAATCTCTGACTCTCTTTTCTCACTCTCTGTGCTGGGCTGCTGGAGTTGGGGGAGGAGTGATGTGGGCACTACCTCATGGTTACTGCAGCTAGGACTGCTCCAAGTCACACCTGAAGCCAGCCTTGTCTCACACAAGGCCTGTGGTGACTATTGCCTGGCTACCTCTGATGTTTACTCAAAGCCTGGGGCTCTTCAGTCAGCAGGTAGTGAATCCTGTCAAGACTGGGTCCTTCCCTTCAGGGCAGCATGTTTCCTTGCAGCCCAAGTTGAGTCCAGAAATGCCATCCTTCCAAGAACTAAGGCCTGAACTCAGGAGCTTCAGGAGTCTGCTTGGTACCTTAATTTACTGTGCCTGAGCTGGTACCCACATTGCAAGATAAAATCTTATAAACTTTTTCCTTTTCTGCAGGCACTGGCTTGGCCATCTCTGCTGGTGTCTGACTGGGTCATGTGTGCCCCAAGCCCACTGGCCCTGAGCCAACACAGCCACAGGAATTGTCCAAGGACCACAGCCCTTGTGGCCTGAATGCCTTTCACATTTAGTACCGGACCCAGGCAGTTTTTTGTCAGCCAGTGTTGGGGCTAGCCAGAACTTGGGTTTTGGGGTGGAGGATTTCCTTCTGGCTGCTTGGTCTAAATGCTAAATCCCTCCATGGATGCCAGCAGAATTCTGCCCTGTGTTGTGCTCCCCTGTGCTAGGTCATCTCTGAGTTTCAATGCACAGTCCCATGATCACTTCACTCTCCCTCCCCTGGGAACACAGATTCTCTCTCCACTCAGGGTGCAGGTGTGGCACTACCAGGGGATGGGGGAGGGGTTTTTTCTTTCTGCCCTCTTCAGTGCCTCTACCCTTGATATTATTTATGTATGATCACTCATCTGATTTTTTGGTTCTTCTGAAGGTGCTTGCTTGTGTGGATAATTGTTGAATTTGGTGTTTCATGCACAGGGACCAACACTAGAGGTTTCTATTCAGCCATCTTACTCTGCCCCCTCACAAAGATTTTTTTTTTTTTCATCTCTGAAGTCTAATTGTTTTTCTCAAATATGTCTTGAAGTTAATTTTTCTAGGTTAATTTCTACATATCTAATAAACACAATATGTGTATATATATTTATTTTTATTTCTGAAAAGTTTTCTCAAGTTGTAGTCATAAATGATAGTCCTGTTCTATTATTGTTTTAATTAAACATTTCTTCATCTTCCATTTCAACCTCTTCCTTTCTGATCCTTTTTATTTCTTTCTATATCTCATTTTCATTCTCTTGGTTGTATTCCATCTTTTTCCAATGCTCCTCACAAATTTCCTTTTGAGTCTCTTTTCCCTTGGGCAACTTGTAATTTAGACTTTTGTGAGATGATTTGGTCTTTCTTCTATTTCTTTCCTGAGTTTAATCAACTCTCTTTTCATTTCTTTCTGTGGTTTTATCTATTTCTGTTTTTAACTCTTACATTTTTGATTCAGGGTAACATGCACAAATGCTTGTTTGAATATATTTCATCAGTTTGTACTGTTGCATTATAGTTTTCTTATGCTTCTTGGTTGCTTTGTTTGTTGTTGGTTTATTTGAAGGGGGGAATTTTCATCAACTGAGGTAGATTGACTTTCATTTTCTCATCCAGTAACTTTACATAGGTTTATTCACACAGGTAACAAACGCAAAAATAGACAAATGTGAATACATCAAACTAAAAAAGCTTTTCCACAACAAAAGAAGCAATCGACAGAGTGAAAAGACAGCTTACAGAACGGGGGAAAATATTTTACAAACTATATATTTGGCAAGGAGTTAATATCTAGAATATATAAGGAATTTAAATAACTCAATAACAAAAAAATAATCCTTATTTGAAAATGGGCAAAAGATCTGAATAGACATTTCTCAAAGGAAAACATATAAATGTCTACCAGGTATATGACCAAGTGGTCAACACTGCTAATAATCAGGAAAATGCAAATCAGAAACACAAAGAGCTATCACCACTCTAATTAGAATGGCTATTAGCAAAAAGATAAAAAATAACAAATGTTGGTGAAGATATGGAGAAAGGAGAACTCTTATACACCATTCATGGGAGTATAAATTAGTATAGCCATTATGGAAAACAGTATGGAGGTGCCTCAAAAAAAATAAAAATAGAACTACTCTATGATCCAGCAATCCCACTACCAGGTATATAGCCAAAGGAAATAAAATGAGTACATCAAAGAGATATCTGTATTCCCATGTTTATTGCAACACTATTTACAATAGACAAGGTATGGAATCAACTTAAATGTCCATCAAAAGATGAATGGATAAAGTATGTTATACATATACACAATGGAATACAATTCCACCATAAAAAAGAATGAAATCCTGTCATTTGTGGCAACATGGATGAACCTAGATGATATTATGTTAAATGACATAAACTTGGCACAGAAAGATAAATAACACATGATACCACTCATTTGTGGAATCTAAACAAGTTGATGTCACAGAAGTAGAGAATAGCATGGTGGTTAACAGAAGCTGGAGAGAGGTGAGGAAAAGGTAGGGAGGGAAAGATTGGTCAATGGGCACAAGGTTAGAGTTAGATAGGAGGAATAAGTTCTGCTGTTCTATTGCACAATAGGGTGACTACAGTTAACAATGTTGTATTATGTATTTCAAATAGCTAGGAGAGAGGATTTTGAATGTTATCACCACAAATAATAAATGTATGAGGCGATGATTATGCTAAATATCCTGATTTGATTTTTATACAATGTATACATACACATATTGAAATATCACACCACGTCCTATCAATATGTATAATTATGTGTCAATTAAAAATATTTTTAAAACAGATTTATTCATTCTTTTCTTATTTAGTGAATGTGAAGTGGTTTTCTAGATTTCTAATTCAATAGCACCATCTTCTATTAGTGAGCAAAGTCCTATTTCTTTAGTGGATGGGTTTGGTGTTTTTGTTTATACATTCTCTTTATCTGGAAATAATTTTAGGTTTATAGAAAGGTTGAAAAGTTACTACAGAGAGCTCTTGTATATTCTCCAGCCAGTTTCAGCTTCCCCTGCATATTGTTAATTCTAAAACTTAGGAAACCAACATTAGCATTATATTAATATATTACTATTACCTAAACTCTGGACTTTATTCAAATTTCACCAGTTTTTTTTTTCATTAATGTGCCTTTCTGTTCCAAAATCCATTCTAGGATACCACATTTAGTTGTCATCTCTCCTTTGGTTTATGACAGTTCTCAGTGTTCCCTAGTTTTTCATGACCTTGGCGGCTTGGAGGAGTACCAGTCGGGTATCTTGTAAAATGCTCCTAAATTTGAATTTGTGTGATATTTTTATAAGATTATACTGTGTTTAGGCTTGGAAAAAATTGAAACAATTTGGAAAAAATACCACAGAGGTGAAGTGTCTTTCTCATTACATCACATCAGAGGATACAAAATATCCACACAACATCATGGGTGATGCTAAGCTAAGTCATTTGGTTAGGATAGTATTTGCCATGTTTTTCCACTGGAAAGTACTGCTTTTTCCTTTTCCTTATCTTTCTTTGCAAGCAAGTCCTACAGTCCAGCTCACAGTCAAAAGGGAAGAGAGATTCAGTTCTAACTCATGCAGAGGGGAGTATATTATTTGGAATTCTACTATATGGAGAAACTTCTTCCCCATTTATGTACTTATTTAATCATTAATTTATATCACATGAGTATGGACTCATCTATATTTATTTCATACTTTAGCTTCTAATCCAATACTACATTCTATATTTAGTTCAAAATATTCCAACTTGACCATTGGTAATTCTTTCAAGTTGGCTCGTGTATCCTTTTGAAATACCTACATTCTTTTATTTTGTAGAAATTCCTTACTTCCTAGTAATATATCTGTTTGGTTTGGGGGCTTTTTTGTTTTGTTTCGTTGTTGCTGCTGCTGCTGCTGCTGCTCCTGTTCTTATTGTAGGTGGGGAGTATAAATTGTGGTCTTCTAATTTGTTTTCCTGTTTTTTGTCTTAACGGACTCTAAATTTTTACCTTTCTTTACCCTTTACTATCATCTTTCCCTTCCCTTTTCCCTTCTTCACCTAGAACTATGCTTTTTAAAGACTATCACCTCATCTTTTATGTATTTTCAAGACTCTTCCCTGTAGTCAGTACTCTCATCTAACAGGACACTTTTATATTCTTTTTATGCATCAAATAAACTTTGTATTTCAGGTGGTTATTTTGGAACAACTTCGGGCTCCCCAATAGCTCTCCTCTTCTTTCTTAGTTTTTCTTTGGACTGCCCTTACTTGCCTCAAACTCTTGCATCAGAAGCATGAGCATTCACTTCCTGGAATCTGGTGCTTTTTCACTTTTTATCGATATTGACAGGTGCTATAGTTTGGAAGTTTGCCCCTGCAAACATCATGTTCAAATTTGATCCCCAATATTGGAGGTGGGGCCTTTTGAGAGCTGTTTGGGTCATGGCAGGTATGGCCTGGTGCTGTCCTCAGAGTAATGAGTGTCTTCTCACTGTAGTAACTCCCACAAGAGCTGCAGGTATCTGTAAGAGGGATTGCATTGAATCTGTAGATCACTTTGGGTAGTACAGACATTTTAACAATGTTGATTCTGCTGACCCAAGAGCCGGTTGTTAAAAAGAACCTAGCTCACTCGCTCTCTCGCTGTCTCTCTCTCTCCCTGAAGTCACAAGCTCTCCTTTGCCTCTGCGATGAATGAAAGCAGACTAAAGCCCACACCAGAAGCAGATGCTGGTGCCATGCCTCTTGTACAGACTTCAGAACCGTGAGCAACATAAACCTCTTTTCTTTATAAATTACCCAGCCTCAGGTGTCTTTTATAGCAACACAAAAATAGACTAAGACAACAGGTAATTGGAAATTCAGCATACTTTTCCCTTTACTTATGCTGAAGGCATGATATTCATGGCATTTTATGTGTTCTTCCAGTTGTTCTATGTTGTTCGTTAAAGGATATGGAGATGCAGATTTAAGCAGCTGCCATGAGCTCTCATCTACTCCAGGAATGATGCTTAGATCAACTTAAAGAGGTTTCATTTATTCTTACTTTCTTAGAATTTTTCTTTACAATGGCTATTTATTTTTACCAAAGCCTTTTCCACATTGACTGAGATGATAAAATGAGATAATCAAATATCATTTCTTCATTAATTCTTTAATGTAGTGTTTGCATTAGTGGTTTTAAGTTAGCCCTTCTTCCATGATTGTAATAAATAACCTCAGAGTTGAGCATGAATATTGATCTTTTAATTCATTACTAAAGTACATTTGTAAACACTGCATTTCATGTTTTTACACCCATGTTAATAAATGAGACTGACTACACTTATTTTTATGGGTCTGATATACTTGCCCAGTTTGGCTATCAGGAAAATTTTAGGCTTCTAAAATAAGTTGAATATCATGCCATGTTTTTCTCTGTTCTAGAACATGAGGACTATCTTCCCCTTGAAGTCTTAGAAAAATTTACTCATAAAAATGACTGAGTCCAGAAAAGATAATGCACATTTTGGTTTTTTCCAGGGATTGAGACTTATTTGGGTTGTCTATTTCTTCTTTATCCAATTTTAGTCATTTATATTTTATTTAAAAAATGCTAATGTTCAAATATATAAGCAATATTTATAGCATTGTCTTTTTCTAAATTTCTGATATATCTAAAATTGTGTCCCCTTTCATATTCTTATTGTTGTACTTGGGTCTTTTCTCTATCTTCTAGATAAAACTGCCAGTTTGTTAGTTTTTTAAACTTTTTGTTGTATTTGATCTATTCCCATAGATTTACTTTTGTTTATATTCTGTTTACATTTCTATCTTTATTAGTCTTTCCTTCTAGCTTTTTCTAATTTATCGTGGTCATTTGTTAACTTCTTATATTGACCACCCAGTTCAATTAATTTCCATTTTTCTCATTTGTTAATGTTACATCTGGACATTTTCTTCTGTGTACCACTTTGGTCATATCCCAAAGCACAGATTTTGATATGTGATGCTCAGTGCTGTTCATGTTTAAATACTTGGTCATTTTTGTTTTTATAATTTTATAAGCCAAAAATTATTTAAAAGAGTGTTTTACAAAGATTTTGGGGGGTTGGAACTAACTTTTGTTGAGAATTTCTATTTGGAATGAGTTATAGACAGTAATTATGGCTTGTGTGATTTTCTCTTTTTTATGTTGGCTGTGGTTTTCTTTGTGGCCTAACACATGGTCTGTTCGAAGATGTTTCACACAAATGTGTGTGTGTGTGTGTGTGTGTGTGTGTGTGTATGCTCCTCAATTTATGATGGGGTTTCATCCCAATAGGTCCATTATAAGTTGAAAATATCGTAAGTTGAAAATGCATCTAATATCCTGATAAACCATGTAAGTCCTGATGCTCCTTGACTTCCAATAGGCTTATATCTCAATAAACCCCTTGTAAAGTAGAAAAATATTTAGGTCAAACCATCGTAAGTCAGGGACTACCTGTACACATACATGTACATACATCGTCACCGAGACTATCTCCTCTTCTTTCTATACACACATCTAGATAACATTGTCCAGCCTCCCTTCCAGACAGGTATGGCCAAACAATGAAGGAAAAATAAGTTGTGTCTATTAGTCCATTTTGGGGTGCTATCATAGAATTCCTGAGACTGGACAATTTATAAAGAACAGATTTATTTCTTACAGCTCTGGAGACTGGGAAGTCCAACATCAAGGAGATCACATCTGGTGAGGACCTTATGCTGCATCAAACCCCAGGGCAGAGGATGGAGGTGCAGAGAGGGCAAGAGAGCAAGATAGAGGGGATCAAACTCACCCCTTTCATCATGAACACATTCCCATGATAACAGCATGCATTCATTCTTGGGGGCAGAGACCTTGTGGCCTAATCACCTCTTGTTAAGCCCCACCTCCCAAAACTATTGTTTTAGTGATTCACTTTCCAACATATTATTTTGGAGGGGCACATTAAAACCACAGCAGTGTCCACTTCAGTTCTTGACCATAAAAATCTTTCACTTTTGATCTACCATGCTCTTTTCTCTTATGGCTTGAACTGATGCACACAATAAGCTTGGAAGCCAAATGTTGAAGGGGACAAAATCACAAGGTAGAAAAAGTAAAATATCTCTTGGAGGAAAGCCACCAGTTTGTCACAAACACCCATTTTGAATTTTATATAAGAAAGAAAAGTTTCTATTATGTGAAACCACCAAGAGTTTGAGGTTTATTTGCTATAGCAGTGTTTGTTATCTATCTAGTACATTGACTGAAAAGGCCTTTCTATTATTTCTAAGGACTAAGGCTGGTATTTATTAGAGCAGGGATGGGGAACATTTTCATGCTGGAAGGCCACATTAATTTAGCTATAATCAAAAAAGGCCACATTCAAGAAACTTCAATTAGATGTACTTAAAAATGTACATTTGGTAAAAATCTACCTACTATGTACTTAGTTTCAAAAATTTAAAACTATTTTTAGTTTTAAATTTTTAATTTTAAAATTAAATAATCTTTTAATGACTTTGTTATGTCTGCTTTTTGTTGGAAAGCACAGGAATATTTGGTTGCAACATAGAGATGCACAGTTTCAGTTGATCCTCTAGATGGTATCGGTCATTTGTGACCTTAAGGGCATCTTGATTTGGGTTAGGTAGGAGAATGTAGATTGACAGCAATAAGTGGTTGAAAAGCAAGAACGCATTTTTCAGGCATGTTGCCGAAGGCGTGGGTATTCTACTGCATTTTTCATATGTCAATTGGATCTTTCTTAGCATCAAACAGTGACTTTAAAATGTCATCTGCTGAGAGCTCAGTTCCATCTGTAGTTCTTTAGGCGCCTTGGTGATATAAGCTAGGTGAAGCTGAAATGCTAATTTGAGTGTGATGTCATGATTCTCAAAGTCAGTGAACCTTTCACTGTATTCTCCAATTAACAGGTCTATAATAGCTGCGTATTCTTCAAATGATTCACATATATCATCCTGCTCATTAATGACCTTTGCTAACTGGGAAAATGTTCATCCAAAATTTCCTTCTGAAGAAGTGTTTTGAAAAAAAGATAGCTTTTTCAAAATGCTTGGGGTTTTTGCCACATTTTGTATATAGACTTAGTTTTACCTTGCAAAGAAATATTCAAGTTGTTTTGATTTGACATGACATCACACAGAAATGCTGCATTCCTACAGAAATCCTCTTTCAATAATTCACATTGCTGATTCTGTTCTTCATAAAATTTACCTGTTCTCACAGAGATAAAATGTTAGCTAACATCTGTCCCCACAACAGCAAATGCACTTCAGAATGATATGGCAAATCCACACTGAATACCTCATCATTCAACTTCAGCATGTTAGGAAACTAATGATGCTGTATTGCATTTGCAGGAATATAGTTAACAATACTTATAACTCATTGCAAAGTGCCACCTTAAAATAGTAGTGTTAGGACAGAGATTTTGCTGATACAAAATACAATGAAAAGATATGACAGCATCTGGATCTGTTAATACTTTATCTGTGTAATAAACCCTTCATGTTTTCCTGTCATGGAAGGTGCACTGGCTGTATAGTCTCTAAAATTTACCAAATTCGTTGTTGAAGATATATATTCCCCATGCCCTGTTTGCAAGAGTACCCAAAGCGAGTACTCTTTGTAGCAAAGAAAGTCTTGTTATGACCCAAATGAAGTATAAAATTTGTACCAAGTCAGTAGTTGACTCATCCAAAGCTACTGAATAATATATATATTCCTTTTGAAGTATTTCATGAAGTTGTTCTGATAAGTTAAAGGCTAATTCACGCTGCCAGTAACTTATGGCTCTCCTTGAAAGAGGCAGTTATTTGTACTTTGAAATATCATTGGAGTCTAAGCATCCTACAACTTCAACAATGTACTCCTTCACAGTTACTATATCACTGAATGGCATCCCTTTCTTCCCAAGTATATAAAGTTACTTTATAAGTTGCTTCAGTGGCATTATTTCCAGGTCTTATTGCTACTTGGAAGAATTGTCTCTGCTTGTGCTTTTGATCTTTTAATTTCTGCACTATAACCTTTCATGCCTCTCCCTCTAATTTAAAATATTTGTGGTCCTTATTAGTGTTATAATGCTAACGAGCATTGAATTTCTTTAATGTTGATATTGCAATATGACAAAGTAAGAAAATCATCTTATCTTTAGCAGAAACAAGGTAATATTGATCCCAATTCCCAATCCTCATTAAAATTTTTTGTCTTCCTTTGGTATTCTCTTGGTCTTCTTTGACATGACAGGCTGTTAAGCATATAGAATTTAAAAATACTGTTGAGCTATACAACTATTCACAAATCCCATTGCAAACAGAAACACAGTGTACTGTTGTCAAAAGCTGATAACGGACTGGCATACTCGACCCCCATAAACTCTCACCAACCTGCCTCATGGAGTAGTGGCACTAGTCAGTCAGGGGAAGTTAGAACTAAATCATGAGCATAGCAGCCATCGATTTAGCCATTATGGCTTATTAATGTTCTAATTGTGCCAATCTGGGAGGATTATTTTTTTGTTGAAACTTATTTTATTCTTTGATATTTTAAGTATGTTCATCTTAAAAATACAAAAAATGTATTAGAGGGATTTGTTCTGTAAAATTTGGATTCAGTCAAAAGGCCACACTTAAGGACCTGGAAGGCTACATGTGGCCTTAAGGCTACAGGTTCCCTAGCCCCACACTACAGCATGCCAACTTGATCCATTCTCTCAATTTATTTCCCCTATGAGTCTTTATTTTTACAGCCTGTTAGTTTTCAACATGGTATTTGTCATAATTTGTACTGTTGGATGTCAATCTCTCCTGTTAAATCATACCTGATTCTCAGCAATCAACTCCAAAAGGCAAAGAATATTCCATCTTGTACATCAATCTATATCCAATATTCAGTGCAGTGCCTCATACGTAATATGCTCAACATTTCCTGACTCAATCAATGAAGGGATAATGACTGCTAAACAAAGCCCTGTGGGGAATATATTGATGTTACTCTTCTGGCGGTGCCTAGGAAACCGAATTTATACATTTTTGCTTAAGAGTATGCTAGAAGGATCAACTGTTAGAAATTTAGGGAATGTCTATAGTGGGAGAAAAAAGAATTCTAAGCAGATTGTTAAAATGGATATTTAAATGCAAAGTGAATCTTCACCACCGTGAATATTTGCCTTTGCCACATTTTTTTCCCACAGAGAAGGCTGGAGACAGACAACGGAGCCATCCTTTCTAAACCTTAATTTTCAAAAGGAAAATAGAGAATAAGTACAAGAGAACCACTTTCAAGTATACTACCCATGACCCAAAAACAAGTGAAGCAGGACTGGCCTTCAATTATTTAATCAACCAATCCATAGATACCAAGGACCTCTGCTGTGTGATCCTACCCTTATCTCTCTTCTACTTTAATGACTACTATACTACACACAAAAAATATATTTCACTCTCCTCTCTCTCTGTCTTCATGCTTTGCTTCTGCTTTGTCCTCAACTTAGAATGCCCTTCTATTCTAGTTGTTTTCTGATTTCCTTGCTGTCCAAAGTCAAGGAAAGATGTTTCTTCCTGTAGAGTTCCTTCTCCAGTCTCCCAACTGGAAATGAATCTCTCTCCTCTGCTTTCTGACATCAGTCACTGTATTATTTACTTTATATGCAGGGAGGGATATGAGAAGAGATTAGTATACAGTAAGTAGCAGTATAGACAGTATTAAAATGAGAGTCCTGTGCTATATTGTTCAAGCACTCAAAAAATTATATTGAAATTTTACACCTGAATTTGTACACTTAAAACTGTCATGGT
This sequence comes from Mirza zaza, assembly GCA_008750895.1. Classification (NCBI taxonomy): domain Eukaryota; kingdom Metazoa; phylum Chordata; class Mammalia; order Primates; family Cheirogaleidae; genus Mirza; species Mirza zaza. The sequence goes on along the minus strand of VSMD01075321.1, from coordinate 41,525 downwards.
TACAAACCTGGTATATAAAAAAATGAAAATTACAGCCTCATCGAAAAGAGTGATGTCCCCAAGATGGTAGAATAGGAGGCCCCCAGCTAACGTCTCCTCACAGAAACAATGATTTGGCAGCTATCCATGGATAAAAGTGCCTTTGTGGGAGCTTTTGGATCCAGATAGGATGTGGCAAAACCCTGATGGAGCCCAAGACCAACTAGGGCCACTTTAAAAAGGCAGGCACCCAGGTGGCAAGCTTGCAAAGTACAGTCTCAGCTATAGACCAGAAGCAGCCCCATCCTCTTGTGGACTCCGTTCCTGCCTCACATGGCCATGGTTCTACCATGAATCCCATCTACCAATGAAACCAGGAGGAGCCATGTCTATCAGTGTCCCCAGTAAAAGGCCTGCTGACCTCAGACCCAACTGCAGGCCTTCAGGCAGCCCTGTATCCTGGTCCAGCCCTGCTCTACCACAGTTCCAAATGAAGTCCTGCCTACCCTGAAACCTGCCAAGAGCCCTCATGAGCCTGCCCAAGGACCCAGTAGGAGCCATATCTTCCCAGGCCCCTAGTAACAGGCATGCCATCTGTGGACCCAGAAGTAGCCCATTAACCTGGCTCCAGCCCTTTTCAACTGAAGTTCCAGAGGCAGTCTCAATGGCCCAGGACCCAACAAGAACCACACCTCCCTACGTCCCCAATAATTGAAGTCTGCCAACCACAGACCCCACTGTGGACCTGACAGCAGCCACATGACTGGCTCTAGACCCACTTAACTGTGATCCCATCAGAAAAAGAACCCAGGCTTATCCAAAGAGATGGAAATGATGGAGTCCCAGACATCACTGACTCTTCTGGTGGTAAAGATAGAGAACAGTCTTGCTCGGTTCAAAGAAAAGGCAGAAAAGAATTTATCAATAATGTGCAAAGAGAAGGAAAAGCTACAGAAAAAGATGAAGCACATGAGCTGAAGCACAAATGTCTCTTCTGTCAGAGGAAGCAGGAGCTGGCAGATGTCTTCACGCCCAGACCAAGATGCTCAGCCTTTTTGAGGTAGTGGCCAAAGGCTTCAAGGAGCAATATAAGATGTTTGCAATGGCTCTGTACATGCCAGCACGAGCTGCCTATGAGAGCAACCCACCTGGAGGGAGATGGCCAGCAGTTCTCAGACGCCCTGCAGGGTGAACTGAAGACCACTCACAACATCCTGGGAGAACATGGCATTGGCAATTCAGAAGAAAATGTGCAGGTGCTGGACTTACTGAGCGAACTCAAGGACATGACCATGAAAAAGGATCTTGAGCCCCAAAGGAGCTTTGCCCAGGTGCTGGAACTCTCCACTGAGGTGAGTAAAGAGGCCACCTTAATAAACCATGAAGTCTGGGAAGAGGCCCAGGTCATGGCGACACCCCGCCAATGGTATTTCAGTCCAGACGGCGTCTATGAGGGGTCCCAGGGAGCACCCCAGAGTATGCCGCCATATGAGGACAAGACCCACACACCTGTTAATCCACACTCAGGCCACATTCACCAACCTAAACAAAGACCTTCCTTTTAAGCAGTTGGGAAGAAAGCTTGTGTCTCTAATTACAGAAGGGATTTGCAGTGACTCACAGGTGAAATTCAGGACACTTGCGCACTTTATAAACTGCCTTAGCAGTATGGCTCTTTGCGTATGATAATCTTGTTTGATACTTAAACCTGTTTTGCAGTCAAAAAAAAAAAAGAAAGAAAGAAAGAAAGAAAAAGAAACAAATAACCCGATTTAAAAATTGGCAAAGTATTGAATAGACATTTCTCAAAAGAGGGCATACAAATGGCCAATAGGTAAATTAAAAAATACTCGACTTTGTTAATCATTAGAGAAATGAAAATCAAAACCACATGAGATATCACCTCACATCTGTCAGATTGGCTCTTACCAAAAAAAGATGAAAAGTAACAAGTGTTGGTGAGGATATGGAGGAAAGGGAACTCTGTACATTGTTGGTGGCATTGTAAATTGGTACAATCATTTTGGAAAACAGTATGAATATTCCTCAAAAAAACTGAAAATACAATTACCATATAATCCGGCAATCCCACTTCAGGTATATATCCAAAGGAATTGAAATCAGTACATCAAAGAGATGTCTGTATTCCCATGTTCATTGCAGCATGTTCATAATAGCCAAGATCTGTTAATAGAAACTACCTAAATTTCCATGGCCAGATGAATGAATGGATGAAGAATTGTAAAAACAATTCTAAACACATGTCTCAGGGAAAATCTTGAAATCTTGGTCCAGGATAGGGAAAGATAACAAATGGCTAATGATCCAACAAGAGGGCATGTGAAAAGGGGGCTGGTCATGCCTTTTAAAAAGCAATTGCAAGCCTGGGGTAGAGTAATAAGCAGACAGTACTACAGTTGAAAGGTCTAAAATAAAAGCAGAGAAGTATGTAAGGAAAGAGTGAGGGGTGGAAGTTATCAGCTACACTACAAAAGAGTGCAATATTCTTTGCAAATAAGCCCAGACATAGGGAGCCGAGTGCAGTGACTATTAACTTCCTTCCTAACTGAAGTTGTATGTGGAGCCCCTACCAGGTGGATCCTTTGGATACACTTGAATCAAATGTGAACATAGCACTCCTGAGACACATCACTACCTCTTTTCATATACTGTCCTCAAAGACCAAGGCTGAGTGGTTTTAGCTGACAATCTGGGCAAAATTGGTCTAATTTGAATCAGGGTAGGAAAACTTTCTCATTTGGAGTTATTTGTGTATTTTTTTTTCTTTCTTTGAGAAAATGCCTTTTGCATCACTGTCATAACACCTATGACACACTGGTGCATACTGGGGCTCAGTGTTGCTCCATGATTCTTCAGATAGTTCCAACATTACTTCTACAATCACTTTAGCAACTTTTTTAATCACTTGGATTACAGAGATGATAAATTTTAACACTGAAAATAGCAGTAGGCATGTTGAATTATGACAAAAGATTTTGTCATTATTGCCAACTCTGACTGATTGCTCTAACAGCTTGGGGTTCTGCTTTGAGAAGGACTCTAAGGTCATTTCCTGTAGCAAAAATGCTAGAATGTATTAGTGATGCCTGCTGGGGAAAATAATAGATTGCATGCTAAATATTTGCCATCCCTTATCTAAGATAATGCCTCCTTTTATAGACTAGGAACTGAGTTTTAGAGAGCAAGCAATTTTCTCAAAGGCCAATAGCTATTTAGTGTCAAACCCCAAACAACTTAGGTCTCCTATATCAGTGATCATTTCATCACACAATACATGAACTGAATTTTTTTATTTTCTTTTCCTTTCTTTTTTTTTTACATACTATTCATTTTCCTATAATATTAATCCCATTTTTTGGACTTTAAAAAAAAAAGGCAACTGAAGAGACAGTAATAATAAAACCTTCAAAATTTGACTTAAAAATACCTAAAAACAAAGCTACTTTTAAAAAGTATATTATAAAAAATGCTAACCTAAAATGTGGTGATATTGCTTTCCCAAAACCAATATGTATTACTTACTTGTGGCTGTGTAACTAATCAACCCAAAACGTAGTAGATAAAAACACTAATAATCATTTATTAACATGTTTCTATGGGCCAGAAATTTGGCAGTGGCTTGGCTGGGCAGTTCAACTGAGTCTTCCAGGAAGTTGAAAGGAAACGATATTGAAGCTGGGGTCACCTAAACCAGCAGTCCCCAAATTTTTTGGCCTCAGGGACTGGTTTCATGGAAGACAATTTTTCCACAGACGGGAGGATTGCTTGAGCCCAGGAGTTTGAGGTTGCTGTGAGCTAGGCTGATGCCACAGCACTCTAGCCTGGGCAATAGGTTGTGACTCTGTCTCAAAAAAAAATAATAATAATAATTTTTTTTTCCACAGGCAGGGGTTGGGGGAAGGTGGTTTCATGATGATTCAAGCACATTACATGTATTGTGCCCTTTATTTCTATTATTATTACATTGTGATATATAATGAAATAATATATTTCATTATATATTATGCAATTCACCATAATGCAGAATCAGTGGGAGCCCTGAGCTTGTTTTCCTGCAACTGGTCCTGGTCCCATCTGGGGGTGGTGGGAGACAGTGACTGATCTGACAGGAGGCGGAGCTCAAGTGGTGAGGCCAGTGATGGGTAGTGGATGTAAATACAGGTGAAGTTTCATTAGCTCACCCACCAGTCACCTCCTGCTGTGCGGCCCAGTTCCTAACAAGCCATGGACTAGTACTGGTCCATGGCCCAGAGGTTGGGGACCACAAATCTAAACAGAAAAGATTTGATTAACTGGGGAAGAAAAGAGTAGGACTCCTCAGGAACCCTCTCTCTGTCTCTCTCCCTCTCTCCTCTCTCTCTCTCTCTCTCTCTCTCTCTCTGTGGCCTATCCCCGTGGTATCTCCAGCCTGATAGCTTCAGGGTAGCCCCACTTCTTACATGTCAGCTCCCAGGGGCAATGTCTTAAGAGTGCCTGATGGAAGTTGTGCTACCTTTAATGATCCAGCCTCGGGATAGTGTCACTTCTGCCATTCTCTATTGCTCAAGGCAGTTAAAAGTCCACCCAGATCCCAGTTCTCATCGAAGGAGTGTGGATGTCGCATTGTAAGAAGACAGTGTGGGATGTGATATATAATACGATCTGCCACACAGGATTAATAAGAGTCCAACAATAGCATTTCAGGGAGGAGCTTAAGAGTAACCATATTATAATGTTATGGGAATCAGACTAAGACTATTAATTATCCCAGATTAGGGTTGCCAGATAAAATAAATGCAGGGCAACTCAGCTAAAGTTGAATCAGATAAACAATGAATAATTTTTAGTGTAACTATGCCCTCTGTAATATTTGCAACATATTTATCCCCCCAAAATTATTGTTTATTTGAAATTCATATTTAGCTAGGTATCCTGAATTTTTATTTGCTAAATCTGTCAACCTTGTCCCAGATTGACTCAGATACCCAACGAATCATATTTCTATCTGGTGTTCAGGTTGGGAATAAGACAATCTTACTGCTAGTATTATCATTACTTTCCAAGTTTGCCTGGATACGGTGACCAAAATTGCCTTTTCTAAAGCTGGTTCTATCACTGGAGTGGAACATGAACTTCCACATTTCAAAACTAGTGAGGATTTGGTATCATTGTCTTTTTAGCTCTCTGGTTTCCCAGTGTTTTCTCTTTCAATTTTTCAGCTGTGCATAAGCTGATCTCCTGGCACTGGTTTTGTTTCCTGACAGGCAACATTAATTCATTTTCACATTCACACTAAAATCACTTCCCTCTCTGTCTAACAACAACAATAATGGTGAAAGCCCATTTGGAAAACAGCTTGATGGAACAGCTGCTTCATACTCATTATGAGTCGAACACTCTCTAATGTGGGGGAAGGGATGCCCACAACCACAAGCACATTGCAGATCAGGTATCAAGTAAACACTGCTCTTCTTCTGGTGTATTTTTCTATTCATGTAATTAATATATTAACTACTCAATTCTTATATAATCTTAAGGGCCTTATTAAAATTTTAACCACTAATTTGCAAGCCTATCCAACCAGGATGTCTTGCAAAGTCTCTCCCATTATTCCGTAAGTTCCAAAGTTGCCTCACATTCCCAATGTCAAAGACTGGCTTGAATCTTCCCTTGTATATGGCATTATTAGCTGTTGTGCAGTCCATTCTGGGTCCCAAATTAAGAATTGAGACTTAAGATATTCACTAACAAATTAGGAACGTATTCGCATCATGTTCTTCCTCTGCTACAGACAAATACTAGTTGTGATGCTTCACCTGAATTCAAGTTACCATGGGAACTATCAGAGTAATACTACTCCATGTAGGAAATGGCCTTGGTAGCCAGATAATATTAGGCCCCTCCTTCTATTAATAACTCATGGGTAGATTCAACTTTTCTCTTTCACTGCTACAAAGTATGTAGTGGACATACTTTGGTGCCAACCCAAGATCCATTATCTTCTCTTTCCTTAATAACAGAACCTCAATTTTATATAAGTACTGATTCCCTCCCACCATGTGCCTCAGGGGTCAGGTGGGAGGCTCAAAGACACAACACTGAGATCAACCATAAGGTATCTTGATGTACACCAAACCTAAGTCCTGAATAGTCTAGGTCAATCAAAGAATGCTATTTCTCTGGTCACAGCTGTTGGTCCAGCGGTAGGCAGGTGGGCATGGAAAGACGAGAAGGTAGACCCAGTTACACTGAAGGTCACCCAGAGCTAATGTCAGAACTAGTCTTGAAATATAAGCCAACAAGAAGCCCAGCAAAATGGTGAGACAGAAAGAACCTGGGTTCAGTACAGTGATGCCATCTGCTTTGGACCATACCCAAAGCAAAATTAGAAGATAAATTTCTCTATGAATTAATCATTCTGAGTCAGAATTTTCTGATTCTAGCAGTCAAAAACTTCTTCATCAACACTAGGTATAGAATAAGGGATCCAGTCCAATGGAAAAACAATGTTTCTTCTAATCTTTTCCTCAATCAACATCAGGCCCCAATTCTTTTTTTCAACAGGTACTTGACCCACTGCAGCCTGGAACACAGTAGCAGAGTTGCAGTTCAGTTTACTGTGGCACAGGAAATCCTGAGGCAAAAGCAGCAGACAGTAGACCAATAACATCCCATCATGTCATGTGATCCAACATAGTGTCATGTGATCAGCCATAATGGTCTGACTGCCTGTGCTTACATCAATCTGTATTACAAACATCTACCTGGCAGCACCATGTTTCAGGATTCTGCCATTGCAAGTGTCAGAGACCCTAAGCAAAAGCACAGAATTTATTGGCTAACATCACTGAGAAATACAAGGGCTAAATCTAACTTCAGTTACAGCTAAAATCAAAGTTTCTAATGATGTTGTCAGGATTCTGTCCCTCTTTCTACCTGTCTCATTCTCATTTTCATTTCGTCTCATTTCAGTTGGTTGCACTCTCAGTCAAGCCTTACCCCCAGCAAATCAATGGCCCCCACCAGATCCAATTTTAAACATGTATTAGTGTCAGATGTAAAGATCACTCTTCCTTCATTAGCATCTATATAAATCCCTAAAAAGGGATTTGATTGGTTCATTTATCATATTCTTACTCTAAGTAACAGTGGTGCTATGGATTGAATTGTGCTCCCCTAAAATTCATATGTTAAAGCCCTAATCCTCAATGTGAATGTATTTTGAGATAGGACCTGTGAGATGATAAAGGTTAAATGAGATCATAAGGATGGGTTCCTAACCCCATGGAACTGGTGCCCTTATAAGAAGAGGAAGAGACAGCAGAGCACTCTCTCTCCAAGTGCACAGACCAAAGAAAGACTGTGAGCACTCAGAGAGATGGCAGCCATCGCAAACCAGAAGAGGTCTCAGACTGAAACTTACCTGGCTAGCACCTTGATTTGGGGCTTCTCAGTCTCCAGAAGTATGAGAAATAAAGTTCTGTCACTTAAGCCACCCAGTCTAATGCCATGTTATTATGGCAGCCTGAGCTAACACAAGTGGTAAGAAAGGGAAGAAGTATTTTTTTTTAACTTTATAATTTAGAAAGTGTTATGTGATCCTTTTTTTTATTATTTTAGCGTATTATGGGGCTACAAGTGTTAAGGTTACATATATTGCCCATGTCCCCCCTCCCCCCTCGAGTAGGAGCTTCAAGTGTGTCCATCCCCTAAACGTTGCACCTCTTACTCGTTGTGGTTGTACAAACCCGTCCCTTCCTCCCCGCTCCCACCCTCCCGACACCCGATAAATGTTACTCCTATATGTCCACTTAGGTGTTGATTAAAAAAAAAAAGTTAATTTTAAATGAGTTGATATGCCATATAGACTTTTTTTCTTAAACTATAGAAAAACTATATTCCCCAAATAGCTTGGAGTCTATGTGACTAAGTTATGACCAATGAAATGAAAAGTGATTGGATTTGCCATAAAAATCATCCCCCAAAATCCTTTAGCTCTGTCTTCCCTTCCCTAGAAACTCCAGAAATGACCTGCTCTGGATGGCACAGCTACAAGATGGAAGCAAGCTGGACTCCTGGCTCCCTGCGTACATACAGAAGAGCTTCACATTCCGTGTCAGATTGGGATGTGAGCAAGAAAACACCTTTATTTTAAGCAACTGAGACTCCAGTATTTATTTATGACAGTACAGCCAAGCCCAACCTAAATAATACAGTAAGATGCATTATTGTACTAGATAATGGTAATGTGCGAGTAAAGACATTAAAGAATTCTGAAGTCCTTTCTTTGTTCAGACTAACAGTGGCTATTTTGATTAATATGTTAAAAACTAATAGAATGTGAGTATATTAATAATTTGAAACAAGATGGAAAAGAAAAAATAAAGAAAACTCAAATATTCACAAGTATTTAAGGTGAAAAATGATGTTATTTGTGATTTGCTTTAAAATCCTCAGCAAAGATAGAGAGAAGGATTAAATAAAGTACATGTGGCAAAACATTGATAATATAGAGGTTTATTATAATATTTTCTTATTTTTATATAGGTTTGAAATCTTTTAAAGTAAAAAATAAATCCAGACAGCCAGAAAGAAGGTAGAATGGAAAAAATAACCACTACAACTAGTAGATAGCAAAAAATAAAACAGAAATTAAATCCAATTAGACCAATAATCCAAATAAATGTAAATATACCAATCATAGTAACTAAAAGATTTCTTATTGGAAAAAAAAAGAAAAAAAAGAAAATGAAATAAAATGTAGCCATATGCTATTTACAAGGGAGACAATTAAAATAAAATGATGTGGTAACATTGAGAGTAAAAAGATAGGAAAAGATACCAACAAAAGCTAACTAAAAGAAAGGTGACATTGATATGTGATGAAATTGATTTTAAAGCTAAAAGTGTTATTAAATTTAGCAGACAGTTGATTGCCTACCCAATAGCCATTTTGCCTTTCTTCTTTCACAGTAGAACTCTCTTTTTCAGTTGCCCATGGGACTTAGGGGAAGGCTACTTCACCCCCAAACTCAGGGATAAACATCAGCAATCACTGAGATCTTCTTTGCTTGCCAACAATCCCCTGAAAAGTGAACACATCACCCCTCCCTGGCCAATGGGAAGTAAAGGGAGGCTGCCAGAGGCCCTGTGTGAAAAAGTCTCTCAAGCTTCCAAGATTATATATAGATAGATGATATGGATATAGATGTAAATAAATATTATACATGAATATATTTTATATTAATACATATTCTCCTAGTAGTTATTAAAAGTGAATACATATTCTCCTAGTAGTTATTAAAAGTGTGTTACTTTGCATATTTCATTTAAACTTTATTTATTATTGCATTAACTGCAGACAGTAGTCCTACCCTTTCCCTACCTTTCCTCACCCAAAGTACACCCCAACCTCTATTATCTGCAGTTGTACTTTCATCATCACCAAACTTTTAACTGTTACATTTTTAATTCCAAAACCACCTCTACCTCTAACTAAAAATGTGGTCTTGGATAAGTCACTTCTGCGGCCCCCTTTCGTATCTGTAAAATGAAGGCCTTGGCCTCGGCTGCTTGTCTAGAATCTTTCGGCACCAGAAGGAAAATGAAAATATAGAGTAGAAACTATTTGATTCAAGTGCCAAAAAGGAAAGCACACCCACAGCTTAGAAAATTATTTTGGGCTAAAGTAAGGAGTATGTCAACAGCGACCTTTATTCATACCACTGGAGTTCAATGTGTTTCTGCTCTAGTGATATGCAGAGATGGCATATTTATTCAATTCTTTCCGTTAGAAAAATTAAAATGCAAATATATGTAAATTATGCACATTATAAATGAGAACAAGAAAGAAAAATAAAACCCTGATTACTGGTTGGCTGGAGGGACATTACCAGAATCCTGAAACGAAACCCAAAAATCCATGCTTGGAGAACCACAGCCAAGATAAATCCCCACTCTCGCCCCTGCATTTCTAAAGTCGCCACCTGGATTCCCTACCATCAGTGAGTGCTCAAAGCTCCTGGCTGCATTAACATTATATGTGTGTAGGAGGTACAGACTCCCAATCCTCAAAACTCAGCAATGACAAAACTCAACTTTATTTTCTATATGTGACCATACTTTCTACCTCAAACTTCCCATTCCACCTTTCAGAAGAAACTTAAATCAGATAGTTCTGTGTCAACTCAATCAAATCAGGGTTTTAGTCTCTTAACTTGTATCCCAAGGGTTATAGCTAAGTTCCAAGGACAAGACAAAGACATGAGACTGTAATACTCAGCATCAAAAGATGGAAAATGGCCTTCAATTGTGGTCTTATCCGTCTACACTAACATCCACCGTAGCACCCTGGTTCTCTCCAGTCGCCTTTCCCAATTGACATCTGCAGAGCCAGGCACATCCCATCTGGTCCCTGGTTAGTCACAATCATGAACAAAGAAACTGTCCCTCAATATCCAAAACTGAGTAAGTGCATAGTGATTGAAGAGAACCATGGTTCCATATTTGTGCTGTGAAAATAATAACGTAAAAGGTCAGAACTTCACTCCACCCCATATGTTAAAAAATAGCCCAGTTAGACCTGCAGAGATTTCACCATTCAGCAAAGCACTTTCTTCCAAGGCTGCTACATCAGTTCTGGGGCCCAGAATAGTAGGCAAGGCAGTAAGTAGGCAAGAGCAGGGCAGTTTATGCTTTGACATTATTTCGCTCAGGTCCCACTTCCTTGGAATTTCTGACTCATTGAAATGAGAAGACTTAAAGTATAGTCTAACCCAGAGAAGGGGACAGCCCCAGTGTTCTGCAGGAAACAGGCACAGAAGGAGGAGTGTGCTGCTTTCTCACCAGATAGGCACAGGACTGAGCAAGTGAGCTGTCCAACAGCCTGGAAGTGAAACCATGGTGAAAGGAACACCGTCAAAGGACAGGCTATCAGCTAAGAAGCTCTGAGTGTAGGGGGGGCAGCGTGAAGACGCTGTGAACAGAAGTCATGGGGCACCTGGAGTAGAAAAGTAAGGGGCTGCTAGCAGGAGAGTTAGGAAACTGTGCCATCTTGGATATGCAGAGCCCAGAAATTAAGCCCAAATTAAGCCCAGATTCAGCCAGAGCAGCCGATGCCCCCGGACCACCTTCAAGGAGCAAGAAAGAATAAATGAATCAAATAACCACATCTGGTCCTGGATACAAAAAAGATATAGGAACGCTCCTAGTATGGCTTTAAAAAGGAGAGGACAGTAGAAACTAGAGGTGCTTCACAAAGATGAGATGTGAGTAAAAATAAAGAAGATATTCCATAGTAGGGAGAAAGAAAACAAAGAAAAACAGACGTGACTGGGGTGAACAAGGGGTATAGAACAAAAGGCAGAAGACACCCACTGCAGAGGTAAGGAGGCGTGCAGGAACCGCTTCAGAGAAGTGACCATATTTGAAAGACACCAAGGCAGAAAGGGTGGGGAGGGTGAACAGCAGGCAAACCAAGAAAAGGAGAAAACCTAAACAATAAGCTCAGTATGTTTGATACAAAAGACTTCAGAGAGAGTCCTAGGAAATAGTGTAGAACCAGGGGAAAAAATGAAAGGAAGGAAAAAGAAAAGAATCCCAGGTGAAATAAACAGAGGTATGTAAAAGTCATAACTGGAGAAACAAGCAAATTGGCATGTGCTGATGAATCTGAAAACTTGGGGAAGTGGAGAGACTTGTAAATGTGTAATATTTCAATATTTATAATGAGTCTGTGCAGATCAAATCAGATCATGGAGGTAAAGAGGCTACCAAGAATGTGTATATATAGTTATATAAATTATTGTTTTATGATTGTATTGTCAACAATAATATGAATAAAACAGATCTATTACTCAGAAGCTACCAAAAATTAATGACAGCGAAGGAACTTAAGAGTAGCTTTTCTTGTGCTTCCATCAGTAGCACTAACATGAAGCCACTGAGTTAGGGCCGGATGTGAGCTTGTCTAGGAAGTTAATAATTGAATGGCCAAAGGGCAGGAGAGTCTACCTAGAGCTGAAATTCAGCTCTCTTCCCCAAGGAGTAGCTGCTCAATGCAAGGATAACTCGTGTTCTCCACGGCTCCTCTTTTCCAAGACTTCATCAAGTCTCCCAGGCACCTGTGGTAGCAAGCGCCAGATATTATTGGCTGCCTCCCCAAAATCTGTCCTCTCTTTTTTCCTTTAGTTACTATCTCCCCCAAATTTTAGCTTGGCTTATGGCTAACCAGCTCATGTTTGTATTTCTCAGCCTTCCTTGCAGCTGTGTGTGCCATATAACTAAGTTCTGGCCAATGGGATGAGACAGAAAGTGATATTTGCAACCTACAGGTTCTCCCTTTCACATTACTCCCCCTCCCACTGGCTAGAATGTGGCTGTGATGGCAGGACCCACAGCATCCACTTTAAACCACGAGATGGGAAAAATGCATTGAGGATGGCAGAGCAATGAGATAAGGGGAAACGAGGCTCCCAATACTGTGAACCCACCATTTCAGTCCTGTACTGCTTATATTCAGACTGTCACATGAAGAAAAGTAAATTTTTATCTCTTTGAGCCACTGTTATTTGGGTCTCTGTTAACAGCAATACCAAGATCATAAGCCAAATAAACAGTATCTCTTGTGTAATAGGTATGAATTTTTCAAGCCACACACTCAAATGTGCAAACAACGTGAAATAATTTTTCATTACGTCAACTTCATCTCTGTTTCAAGCTCCCATCCAATTTAGTGATGAAAAAAATTATCATCTCCGTCAAGTCAGGGTTATCTTCGTTAATCAGGACTTTCTTCACTAATTTAGGATTTTTCTCCTCCCCCTGGTCTCCAGGGAGTTTATACAATGTTCGGGCACAAGGAGGAATTGTGAACCTGGTCATCATAAAGCTATGTAGGCACCTGTTGAGTTGTAAGTTGTATAGGTATCTGGATTCCTCTAGTCCTCAGGGCCGCAGGACATCTGTTGACAGGTCCACTCCTCCTAACCATAAGCCCCCTCCAGGTGCACTGGCTTTGTCTCAGCTAAGTCCACACCACTGGCAGCTACACAGGAAAATGATGTCTTACTGTTCCCCACTTCCCATCCACGGTGACTTATCCAGACTTGTGCCACAGGTCCCTCTGCCTGGGCACCCCATGTGTCTGTCCAATTCCTGTTTTCCTATGTCCTTATAGTACAGAAAAGTTTATAACCTTCCAGGGCAATGAAAAAAGAAATAGGACATAGCCCCCTCCGTTCTTGATTCCACAAACTTCTCTAGTGATTCTCTTATCACATCCTCCACCCACATTTAACATTTCAAATTAAAAACCCAAGAATTTGATAACTGCTGTGACAATCCACATGAGTGTAATAGAGGTCCATTACTCCATATTTGGCAAAATGAAACCGTATTTAGATATTCAACACTACAATTCATCAACCACCATTCAGTAGGATTAAATATATATTTATGCCTAGTCAGTCCTTCCCTCTAGACATTTCATATTGCAAATGACTCAATTATGTGTACATGTGGACCCAATTTCTACCAAATAGTACCCTCTGGCTCTCCAAATGACCATGTAAATATCCTGATAGCCATGACAGTCATGCTTGGTTATGTGTGTTTGTTGGGAATAAAATGGGTAGGAAATTTCCATTTATATTTGCATGACTGTATCATAAAGTTCACCTTCTTTCCACATGGACCAGAATGATAAGCATGATGCATTAGATGATACTAAAGGGAAAAGAGATAGAGCCAGTCAGCTCTTTGACCTCCTTATCATGACTGGCTTCTCTTCCACTCCGCCTCGGTTCTCCCACGTGGTTACATCCTGAACAATGTAATCACCAATGTAATGTGCTCTCCTTCTTAAATCCTAATTCCAAACCTAACATTCTGCAACCACAACCTCTTATTCTCTTACAAAATTGTCTCAAGAACCCCTACTGTCAATCTTTCTGACCTCTTCATGACCTCAAACCACTTTCTCACTATCCATTATCTAAGCTAATTATCCATTAGCTCTCTTTTTGTTCTCTTCCATCCTTGACTCTATGGCCCAACATTATAATCACTCTCTTGCTAATATCATCAACTCCCTGGCTGCTCTCTATCATCCTTGCCCAGGAAAACTCCAGTCCTCTATGAGTTCTACCCTTCTACCTTCTCGATACCTTTACCTGAACAGCTAAATAGTGCCAGAAAAAGTTACCAACTAAACTCAATCATACATTCTACAAATATTTCTTGATCCTCTACTATTTACCAGGCCTTGTCCAGGCACCGTGAAGACAGTGGTAGAGAAGACAGATGCAACCTCTGCTCTCTGGAGCCTATCTTCTAAAAGATATTGAAGTTAATAAATGCACATGTGCCCTTGAGGAAGACCAGCAATCCTATTCTGTTTTCTTGTAGACCTGTTTTCCCACTATCTGCTTTGATCGTTTTATACCTTCTGCTTTCTTTCAAATCTCCCATGCCCACCGCCATCCCTGTCCTCACCTAATGGTCTTGCTTCATTCTTCATTGACAAAAGGTAGATAAACTGACAAGCTTTTTGGCTCCACACATACCTAAGCCTGTCTTTCTTCCTGTTACAAAGTTTCCCTGCTTTTCACGAAGCCCATCCGTTCACCTATGCTCTGGATCTAACTCCTTCTCACCTTCCCAAGGGCTTGCCTTCTTCAGTTGTCACCTCTCTAGAGGGACATTCCCATCACATGCAAATGTGCTCTTTTAAAGCCCACCTATTCAAAGCCCTCTTTTACCTTGACCTCATCATAGCTAACCTTCTCCAAAACAGATGTCTACACATACAATGCCAACCCATTTACTCTAAACCTATTCCAGAATCATCCCATCCAACCCCACCACTCCACTGGTCACCAACTACTTCCATGTTACCAAAGCTAATACCCTCTCTGTCTTCATCTCACTCTACCTCTAGCCAGCACTGAACAAGGATGATAATTTCCTCCTTTAAACACTCTTTACTCTTGGCTTCCATATGCCCCAAGATGTCCTCTTGTCTTACTGGTTATTCCTTCTCAATCTCCTCTGCTACTCTTTTCCTGAGTTCTAAAGCATGCTGTTTCTCTAAGCTCTCTTCTCCATGATTTCCTAGGTGATCATTTTCCTTCATGTGGCTTTAAACAGTAAGTGTATGCAATTTAACAACTCCCAGATTTCTGTTTCAACTCAGACCTTTCCTTTGAGCTCCAGACTCCCGTATCCAACTGCCTATTCACCATTTGATCCCTCAGCAAGTTCTGCCAATCCTGATGGGCAGGTGGACACATTGACTGATTCGGTCCACTGTTCTGCATCTCCACCGCCCCATCCTAAGGCCAAGCTGCCTGAACCACTGCCACAATCTCCTGTCCCTATGCTGCCATTCCTAATTCTTCCCATCTAGTCTCCACACAGAGGCCAGAGCAATATCCTGTATTTCTTCTACTTAAATAAATCTTTTAATGGCTTTGGAGATAAACTAAACTCCCCACTGTGGCTGCAGGGCCCTGTGTGATCCGGCTGCTCCAGCTCTAACCTGCTTACCAGCCATTCTCAGGCCACAGTGGAATCTCTTCCATTCCTCAAGGTTCTTTCCCAGGGCCTTTGCATACCTCATTCCTTCCTTCAAGAATGGCCTCCCCCTCCACTCATCGCCTGTTTCTTCCATCCTTTCTCAAGTATAAAGCGGTTGTCCGCCCCTCAGGTAGCCAGCACCACGAGAGAGTGTCGTATGGCATATCACTAGCCCGGGAAAAGATAGAATTTCAAAATTCGAAATATGCTGAATGTGTACCACTTTCACACCATCCTAAAGTCAGAAAATTGTTAAGTTGAATCATCCTAAGTGAGGGACTGACTGTCTGCATAATCAAGTATCTATAAATATCAACCTGGATGCCCCTAATTCCAACTACCAAGTCATTTTGAAAGGACATTTTGAGCTCAGTTATAAAAATCATAGATATTTAGAGTTAGGAAATCCCCTAAAGAGGCATGTGGAAGACAGGATAGGCTTATCCTAATTACTTCAGAGAAATAAACTAAGATTAGCAAATAGCAAAGACAGGGATGTAGATTTTTACCTAATTGTTCTAACAAATGTTACAGGTGATGTTGTGAGCCAGGCCTGGAAGTGGTACACTACATTTTAATTCCATTAGAAAGGGCTTTGTCACATGACCAAAGCTACCTACAAGGCAGGCCAGGGAACATAGCACAACTCACCTACTTTGGAGGAAAGAGAAGGCAGGCTTTGGTCATAGGATATTTCCTTTCAGCCCTGAAGCATTTTCCCCTTACTTGTGGCTTTTTTCCAAAGTTATTAGGAGTCTCAGAGACCAATAAGCTATTTTGTGTGTGCTTACTGCCTTCAGATTTACTATAGTACTGCAAATTACAGATGACCATACTAACAAGCCACGGTGATTCTCAGAGAAGATAATCTGAAGACAACACAAGCTTCTCTGTTAGCTATGAAGGAGGGATAGGTAACTGCTGGAACACCTGACAAATGTTTCAGAGATTTCAAAGGAGAGAAGCAGCATGTTATTGTAGACATAATCCCTAAAAGCAAAATTAATCAAATTCCAAACCCAATGCTTGGCACCCCTAAACCCCTGAAGCTTCTAATGCTTCCTAAATTGTGCTTACATTTGTACTTTTCCTGAGTTATTAACCAAAAATAGGGAAGAGAGTAGGTTAAAAATCCATTTCAGCTGCTTGCCAGTGAAAAATGGCATCATGCAGCCAATGGTTATTTTTGGAAAATCCACTCTCCTCCAGACATGAAAACCAAATCAGATGGCTTTTCCTCTTGATCAATTTTAAAGTGTAGAAGTCTGGGGAAGTGTGTTTCAGTAATAGACTATAATGTAGGACTCCATTAAAAATTCACAATTTAATAAGAAATGGGATTTTTCTCACAAAGATTTTTACATTCTTTATCAAAGTGGTCAATCTACCCACTTCACTTGTGTCAAAGACTAAAACCCTGACATGCAAGGCCTTTTTCTCTACTCCTTTCTGTTTCTCACTATGTATTCTCTCTTTCTTTCAGAATTATTAGAAGAGCATTAAGGCAATCACATTTTTTCTAGCCATAAACAAAATGTGCAATAGCACTTTCCCTTTTCCTAGGATGTTCCACTCAACCCAGCACAAGGACTCTCTTTTCCCTCGCTGTACCTAGAAGAATAACTTCCTGTTCTAATTGCTTATGAAGTCTTGATGAATAATAATATCCTATTTGGAAGGAGAGAGCCTGAAGTCTAAGAAAAGGACCTAAGTTGGGACAGTGGCCAACTATAGAAAAAATTATGCTGCCTCCATAAAATGGAAAATTGTATGAAAAATTCATTTTCAAAGAACTATTAATGACATTAAAAATAATAATATTCATAGGAGCATTTACAAAATTTCTAGTCATAAAAACATTGAACTTGTACTTCATAATTTAAGGCTGAAAACAATAAATTTAGGATTCCATCGTGAATCATGTAGAAAACATGTAAAGATTCCTCAGTTTAAACATACCATGTTTTTTTTTTACTGTCCTTCAAAAGAAACAAGGGCTGTGTTCCTGAAGAGCAGTTTGTAAGCACTCAATGGTTATTTGCTTTGTGAAAGTGGTAATCTACCTGCCCCTGATCATTATTTTGTGAATAAAATTATAACATAGTGGGAAAAAGGTACAGCTCCTATACAATCCCATCCAAGTAGATTTGCTACTTTTATGTGGGAATAATTCTACCTAATTTTATTAATAGTATTCTACTCTATCCTTTATATGTCTATATTGTCACATGACTAAGATTCTAGCTATGACTTTTGCTCATGTGAAAATCTGGACAAAATTGAAGCAAGGATCAAAACAGTATTATGAATAATAAGCTCAATCAAAAATGAAAAAGGATAAATCACAACTGATACCATGGAAACACAAAATATCTCTGAATACTACAAAAATCCTCTATGCACATAAATTCAAAAACATGGCGGAAATGGACAAATTATTAGAAACACACAGCCTCCCTAGGGTCAATTGGGAAGAAATAGAATTCCTGAATAGGCCAATATCAAGCATTGAAGTTTAAGCAGCAATAAAACACTCTTTAACAGCCGGGCGTGGTGGCTCACGCCTGTAATCCTAGCTCTCTGGGAGGCTGAGGCGGGTGATTGCTCGAGGTCAGGAGTTCAAAACCAGCCTGAGCAAGAGTGAGACCCCGTCTCTACTATAAATAGAAAGAAATTAATTGGCCAACTAATATATATAGAAAAAATTAGCAGGCATGGTGGCACATGCCTGTAGTCCCAGCTACTCGGGAGGCTGAGGCAGTAGGATTGCTTGAGCCCAGGAGATTGAGGTTGCTGTGAGCTAGGCTGACGTCACAGCACTCACTCTAGCCTGGGCAATAAAGTGAGACTCTGTCTCAAAATAAATTAATTAATTAATTAATTTTAAAAAAAAAAAACATTCTTTAACAAAAAAATTTCCAGACCAGATGGTTTCACACTTGAATTTTACCAGACCTACAAACAAGAGCTTGTACCTATACTGCAGATATTATTCCATAACATCAAGATGGAAAGGAATACCCCCCAACTTGTTTTATGAAGCCAAGATCACCTTGATACCAAAGCTAGGAAAGGACACAACGACAACAACAACAAAATCTATAGACCAGTATCCCTTATGAATATAGATGTAAAAATTCTGAATAAAATCCTAGCAAACTGAATTCAGAAGCACATAAAAAATAATAATAATCAACCATAACCAAGTAGGCTTCATTTCAGAGATACAGGGATGGTTCAACATACTCAAATCATTTATAATTACATTATAAATATAATTCACCACATAAATAAAAGCAAAAACAAAGATCATATGACCCTCTCAACAGACAGAGAAAAAGCATTTGACAAAATTCAATATGTTTTTATCATAAGAGCACTTAACAAAATAGGCAGAGACGAGAGTGGCCTCCAAGTTATAAAAGCCATATGTGACAAACGCACACTCAACATCACACTGAATGGGGAAAAATTGAAAGCATTCCCACTTAGAACTGGAACCAGACAAGGTTGCCCACTATCATCACTTTTATTCATCATTGTACTGGAAGTCCTAGCCAGAGCAATCAGACAAGAGAAGGAAATCAAGGGTATTCAAATCGGGAAAGAAGAGGTCAAACTATTGTTCTCTGTTGACAATATGGTCTTATATTTAGAAAACCCCAAGGATTCTGCCAGGAGACTACTGAAATTGATAAATTCAGCAAAGTATCAGGTTACAAAATCAACATACACAAATCAGTAGCATTCATATACACCAACAACAGCTAAGTCAAGAATCAAATCAAAGACTCAATACCTTTCACAATAGCAACAAAGAAAATAAAATACCTAGGAATATATTTAAATAAGGAGGTGAAAGATCTCTCCAGGGAGAAATACGAAACACTAAAGAAGGAAACCACAGAAGATGTTACCAGATGGACAAATATATCATGCTCATGGATCGGCAGAATCAACATCATCAAAATGTCTATACTACCTGAAGTAATCTGCAGATTCAATGCAATCTCCATTAAAATACCAATATCATTTTTCACAGATCTAGGAAAAATAGTCCTATGCTTTGTATGGAACAAGAAAAGGCCCTGAAGAGCCAAAGCAACCTTAAGCAATAAGAACAAATTGGGAGGCATTGCTTTACTAGATTTCAACAAGATTATAGTAACCAAAACAGCATGATATTAGCACAAAAACAGAGACATAGACCTGTGGATCAGAACAGAGAACCCAGATATAAAACCATCCTCTTCTTGCCAGCTAATCTTTGACAAAGCAGACAAAAGCTTAGTAGTGGGATTGCTGGATCAAATGGTATTTCTATTTTTAGCTCTTTGAGGTATCTCCAAATTACTCCAGCAGTGTAAGAGTGTTCCAATCTCTCCACAGTGGTTGTGGGTTTACCCCTTCATCCCCATCTAACTGGTACCCAATGAGTATTGCTACCAAGTGAACACCTTAATGTTGGTCAGTTAGTACTGATTTGATGACAAGTACATGTGGTGCATGTTTTTCCATCCTTGTGATACCTCACTTCAAAGGATGGGCTCAATCTCTATCCAGGATAATATAAGAGGTGCTAGATCATCATTGTTTTTTGTGGTTGAGTAGTACTCCATGGTATACATATATCACATCTTATTAATCCAATCATGTATTGATGGGCACTTGGGTTGTTTCCTGCACTGTATGGGGGAAGGACACACTTGAAGTCCTGGCTTGAGCGAGGCAAATGCATTACATGTAATTAAAATGTTTGTACCTCTGTAATATCCTGAATTTAAAAAAAAAAAAAAAGACCCCAAAGGCAATCTTAGCAAAAACAAAATTTAAAAAAGTAAAAAGTTTCTGCATAGGCAAGGAAACAACCAATAGAGCAAATAGACAATGTACAGAGTGGGAGAAAATATTAGTATGCTATACACCTGATAAAGGGCTAATAACCAGAACTACAAAGAACTCAAGTGAATCAGCAAGAAAATGTTAAACAACCCTATTAAAAAGTGGGCAAAATACATGAACAGAAACTTTTCAAAAGAACATAGACTAATGGCCAAGAAACACATGCAAAAATGCTCAACATCTCTAATCACCAAGGAAATGCAAATCAAAACCACAATGAGATATCACCTAACACCAGTGAGAATGGCTTTTATCAAAAAGTCCCAGAAGAACATATGCTGGTGTGGATGTGGAGAGAAAGGAACACTTACATACTGTTGGTGGGATTGCAAACTAGCACAACCTGTATGGAAAGTAGTACAGAGATACTTAAAGAACTAAAAGCAGACCTACAATTTGATCTAGCAATCCCACTACTGGGGGGTATTCACCCAAAGGAAAAAAAGACATTTTATAAAAAAGACACTTGCACTTGCACTTGAAGCAGCACAATTCACAATTGCAAAGATGTGGAAACAACCCAAATGCCTATTAATACATGGGTGGAATGATAAAATGTAGTATGTGTATATCATGTAGTACTACTCAGCCATAAAAAAAATGGTGAACCAATACCCTTTGTAACAATCCGAATAGAACTGGAGACCATTCTTCTAAGTGAAGTATTCCCAAGAATAGAAAAACAAATACCACATGTACTCACTATTAAATTGGAACTAATCAATCAACACTCATGTGCATACATGGTAGTAAAACTCAGCAGAAATCAAGCAGGTGGGAGGGAGAAGGAATGGACAGGTAAATGCACACTTAACAGGTACAATTCATGCTATCTTGGTGATGGGCATACTTATGACTTGGATTCAAATGGCACAAAAGCAATTCATGTAACCCAAAGGTTTATACCACCATAATATTCTGAAATTTTTTTAATTTCTTAAAATGTAAAGATAAACAATAATAATAGCATTAGTATTATAGTTGTCCCTTGATATCTGGGAAGGATTGGTTCCAGGACCTCTCCTGGATGCCAAAATCCACGCTCAAGTATATAACATGGCATCATATTTGCATATAACCAATGCACATCCTCCTATATATTTTAAGTCACCTCAAGATTACTTACAATACCTAATATAAATACTGTATAAATAGTGGTCATACTGTATTGCTTAAGGGATAATTATAAGAAAAAAGTCAGTACATGTTCAGTACAGATACAATTATTTAAAATAATTTTTATCCAAAGTCAGTTGAATCTATGTATGTAGAACCCGCAAGTATTTTAGTATGTCCATGAACTATGCCAAAATCTTTATGTCCATTACCATATTTGACTCTCATGTAAACCCTATTTTAGAAATCAGAAAGCCAAGTCTCAGGTTTATACATTTTCCCAAGGTTCCACTAAATGTTAGTAAATGGTGATGTTGGAATTAGTAAATAGTGATGTTAGGATTTGAATTAAGGGACATTAAGACTAGCACCCAAGCTCCTAAATCTATAGTACACTGTCTCATAATTTTAATGAGAGAAGAAAAAGAGAGGATTATTGAGGAAAACAAATGTCTTACCCTCGTATAGTTCTATTCACTTAAGAAAATAAGAGAAGGCCGGGCGTGGTGGCTCACACCTATAATCCTAGCACTCTGGGAGGCCAAGGTGGGTGGATTGCTCGAGGTCAGGAGTTCGAAACCAGTCTGGGCAAGAGCAAGACCCTGTCTCTACTATAAATAGAATGAAATTAATTGACCAAATAATATATATAGAAAAAATTGGCCGGGCATGGAGGCGCATGCCTGTGGTCCCAGCTATTCGGGAGGCTGAGGCAGAAGGATTGCTTGAGCCCAGGAGTTTGAGGTTGCTGTGAGCTGGGCTGATGCCACGGCACTCACTCTAGCCTGGGCAACAAAGTGAGACTCTGTCTCAAAAACAAAAAAAAAAAAGAAAAAAAAGAAGAGAAATTAGCCAGGAAGCAAATCTAATTCTCATTCTGTAATTCTAGTCACCATACCCACTGGTCATTTAAAATCTATTTATTATCTGAACAACCCTGGTATACCTTTATGAAGTATGTCTCAAAAAAAATACTGAGAGCTAAAGAATAAAAACCTCTTCCATTTTAGCACAGAAAATAAATTCAAAAGAATAGTGTAATTTCAGAAGTTTTCATAGCACAGAAATGACTGTGTCTCTAGTCTTTCTTGCAAGAAATGAGAAAACTAAATGGAAAAGCATGGCTATAAATTCCAACTGAAACAGCTCTTTAAAAAAATAAATGGTAAAACAGGTCACAAACTCAATTTAGAAAGAACAAGTCTACTGCATTCTTGGAAAGTATTCATATTTTTGATGAAAAGACAAATTAACCATAAAATAAATATTAGCCCAATGGTTCAAACTTAACAAGAAATAAAAACGGGCCAATGACCAATCATCCTAAAGAGCTCCATGATGCACAATGAAAGTAGATGGTGGAGGAATCAAGGACAAGGAGGATAATCTTATAAAACTGGTCTATTTCCTCCAATTTTACTGACTTTGCTCAAAAACATGGTTTTCTGAGAAGCAACACTGAGTCAATGTGAAAGCCCTAGAGGTGAATATACTCTGAAGAGAGGAAGTCCACATATACAATGGGGATTGGAGAAGTCAGGACAGAGGAAGACTGTCTCCTAGACAGAGGGGTGGGTGGGAGGAAGAATCCATGAAGAACATCATCAAACATTCAGTGGTCCATGGGTGTGGGGTAAGGGTGAAAGGAGTAGATGGTGTGTGCTTGATTCTTGCCGTTGTTCTGCACGACAAGCCTGGGGGCATGAAAATCATCCATCACGGTACAACAGGCAGTCACTAAGAATCATGTCTTCTTCTCCCAGGGCCAGGGGTCCTTTTAGAAAAAGAAGATATTAACCAGGCAACAAAAGGAAGGGTTTTGGTTGAAAAAGCAAAGCAAGAGCTCTTTCACCATCAGGACTCCCTGTTTTAGCTGTTTGCTGACTTAAGCCCTTTGTAAGTGAAACAAACAGAAGGTGGGTGTTTTCCCTTTTCCATTGGAACCTGGAAGGATGGAAGCAGCCCTTTTGGAACCTCAAAATACTCCCTTGGAGGCTGGGGTGTCCTGTTCCCTGCCACCTTTCCTCAAGCGTTCAGTCCCTCCTCATACCTCTTTTGAATGCCTGCTCTGTGCCAAGGACACACAGATGTCAAACATCCACAGTTCATCCTGAAAATACTTAAATCTGTTGGGAGTGCTAAGTCATAATCCAAATTAATGCCCTATAACTCAAAGTAAAGTGTGCCAAATACCGACATAAAGCAGCAAGAAAGAATCATAACTTTTCCAAGAGAGACAGCCTGGGGTGGGGCGAGAAACTAAGCTGGTTTCTGAAAGGAAGAGGCATCGAAGATGCATCTTGACAGAGAAATAAAATTTCTACAAGCAGAGACAGAGGGAAAAGAGCATCCCCAAAGAAATGGAGCTCTGACAAAGGCTCAAGATGAGAAAAGTTGAGGAATGATTAGAAAGTGCGTAGTAGTTTGCTTTGCAATAGGGTGAAATACCTAGAAAAAGAGTAATAGAAATCTAGAAAGGTGAAATGGAGCTATAAGTTAGAGCTCCTAGAAAATCAACCCAAGAGAATTTGATGGAGAGCTGCTGAGTGTTTTTAACTGTGGAACTAATACAGAGTTCAACCATAAGGGAGAAGTTTGAAGGGGTGGAGAATGCAAGTGAGGAAAATCATGACACATCTACCTCAGGCAGTAAGGGCTGCACCTAAGAAGCAGCAGCAGGAGTAAAGGGAGATGGCCGTGGAGAGAGCAGGAAGACTCTGGACTTCATGGCTGTGGTGGGCTGATTACATAAACAGACCCGATTCTTCACTCCTCCCTATATCCACACTCTTTGCCATGTGAAATTGCAGCCACTCTCACTAAAAAGGTGGGATCTATTTACTTACCTTTTAAATCTGGACTTAGCCCATTTTGGAAGCAGAAGGGAGAGTGCCAGTCTTGGAGAAGACTTGTGTATTTCTACTCGGGCTATGCACTTTTGCCTTTGCGGTGAAAACATACCCAGGCTAGTGTGCTGGAGCCCAGCTACCCATCATCTCAGTCAGCTCAGCCCCGGCGGGGGGAGGTGAGCCCAGCCAAGATCAGTAGAGCTACCTGGCCAAACCCTGTCTGGCCCCAGGAGCAATAATAAAATAAAGAGTTTGGTGCCACTCAAGTTTTGTGTGCAGCATTATTGTGGCAATGGGTAACTGACACTGCAACTGTTAAGAGAAAAGGAAGGAGGGAATGATTGGAAGAGGCTGACAGACACAGGCATGACCTAAAGGTATGTTCGAAGTGAGAAAGGTTTGTGTCTAGGACAGTAATGGTAACTGGTAGGGACATAGGACCCCAAATCCCACCATTGGAACAGCATTCTTTTGATGTTGACAAATAGCCTAAAAATGTATGTTTGGATATATTAACTGGGGGATGGCAAACTATGTCCTGTGAGCCAGATGCAGCCACCCACATATTCCTATAAATTAAGTTTTATTGCAACACAGCCACACTCTTTTGAAAAGTGTCTACTTTAGCACACCAACCGAGTTGAATAGTTATGGCAGGGGCTATCTGGCCCTATATAGAAAAAAAACTTGCTGACCTTTGATATAAAGAACTAAATTTTTAAGATCGTATGTTCCTAAATGTATATCAGAAAATGTTTCCTATAAGAGAGACCAAACCTTGCTTTAAATTGTTCACCTTTCTCTTTACGGTAGTATTTACAAGGTGGTGACATCCTTGTGGCATTAACAAATTGATGTGTTTCAAGAGGAGGATTAAAGAATAACCAAAATGGTATAAAACAACATATCCAACAGAGTAAGCCTTCTCAGTTGTCCCTCTGCTTCTTGTCACTGTACTTTCATGGCAGTGTAGATTAGATAAGTGCTGAAACGAGCTGGCTTCACATTGGGCATAGATAAGGTCAGAGAGAGTTTCACTTTAACTTTGAAAAAGAAAAAAGCAACAGATGAAATTTTAATTATTTACACTGTAAAAGATATGTAATAATAAATACTTATTCGAATTAATAATGAAATAGTAGGCCAGTCACAGTGGCTCATGCCTGTAATTCTAGCACTTTAGGAGGCCAAGGCAGGAGGATTGCTTGAGGCCAGGAGTTCAAGACCAGCTTGGGCAACATAACAAGACCCCCTCTCTACAAAAAATTTAAAAATTAGCCAGGCATTATGGCACATGCCTGTAGTCCTAACTACCTGGGAGGCTGAGCCAAGAGGATCACTTGAGCCCAAGAGTATGAGATTGCAGTGAGTTATGATGATGCCACTGCACTCTAGCCCAGATGACAGAGTGAAACCCTATTTCAGAAAAAAAAAAAAGTGAAATAGTATGTGTCATGGGTCTTATTTTATTGTTAACTGACTTCTGATTATTAAAAAAAAAAAAAAAAAGATTTCAGAACCTACTGGATTTTGTAATTATGAAAGAGTGTTTTCCAGGTAGGGAGCTCAGGTAGAGAGGCTCCCAGGACAACGTAAGTCTCTGCATCAAGATTTGTGCTGGTTATGCTGGCTCAGGGACATCTATAACAATGCCCAGAAAGTAAAGACACTCCAGTCTAGGATTAAGGGGAGGCTGAGGGTTCTCCAATAGTAAGAAGCGCTGTGGCATAATGCAAAGTGTGCAGCAATTGGGGTCAGACTCCACTTCTGCACCCACCAGCTGTGTGAGTCACCCCTTCACATCTCAGGGTCCCCACCTGAAAAATACGAAATAACAGCTTGGCCCACATTACCTCGAGGGGTATTTATAAGAATCAAAATAAGCAGCATATCAAATGTACATTATAAGAAGTCAAGTGCTGTTCAAATGTTGATATCTATGGAGATATTTATAAATGTGTAAGCGCATAATATCAGGAATTACCTAAGCAGAGTAAAAACCTGAATAACTGTCATTTATGACATGACCTTTTAATGAACAGAAGGCTTCTTTCAGCACATTCCAACAGAAGAGAAAATGTATGAAATAATCTCAGTGCTTAATAAGCTGGATTTCTAAAGCTGGTGACTAATTCATATGCAAATCATTGAAAACATCTGCTGGTTGTTCCAACTGAGTTTATGTTGATCACATTTCTAATTGTGGTTTCTTGGTGAGCCAGTTGATTCATGCAAGTACATCAATAAACTGACCTCTATAGGAAGTAATTTGGAAATTGTTTGGGAACTATTCTTGTGATTGATGTCTCCAAAAGTTTCAAATTAGCCTTTAGAAATCTCCTGAGGTACTGATTGCTTTCTAACATCACCGAAAACAGGGAATCATTGTTTGCTCATTCAAGAGCACCTGGTTGCAACTGAGTAGAAATGATACCCCATGCCAGGTTTTTAAGCTCTTTTGTGGAAAGGATTCCTAGGAGGTTTATACAAATGCACATATAGAACAACCCAGTCTCATAAGGTCAACCTTATGAAATGTGCACGGAATCAGGATGTCCTTGTGCAGCCACTAACTAGCCATGTGACTATGAGAAATGTACTGCCTCTCCGGCCTCTGTTTTCTCAACTGTGAACTGGGACAGCTGTTTCCAATTCCATCCTTAGAATTGGACAAGAGCCTGGGCTCCGCTCTGGATCTTCTTGGCCACATTCTTCCGTCTCCCCTTTCCAGTGGGCTAGGGAGACCATGGGATCGAGGAAACCCACCCACTAGGAGCCCACATCCTGTGCTTTCTAGTCATGCTCTGGACCCCTGGAAATCTCAAATCCCCTGCACAAATGTCCACAATCCTATTTCCAGGGACATTGTAGATCTCTTCCCTGAATCTATCCTTCCAAAGGTGGTCCAAAACCCACTATGCGTATCCTAGGTCTAAAGGGTGACCAAAGGACAGATGTTGGCAGAGACTATGGATGGAGTTTGCACATGTGTACTGGTTAATCCATGTGCCCCTGTAGGTCCCCTTGCAGTGCAGGACTAAGGGAAGAGAAAGGGTAGGGAGGCTGCAGCCCAGTTCTCCCATGCCACCAATACTCTGATGTTGAACTCTGAGCAGACAGAGAATTCCAGATTCAAATCTGGCCTTTCAGGTTGGTATGAAGCTGGTCTTGTCAAGATAAGAGCATAGAACCTCTTACTTTCAGTTTGACAGCCTGATTTATCACTTCTAAATATTTGGACAATTGGTCCGTGGGCCTCCATTTATATCTCTGCCCTAGGCCCCAGAAAGGTTAGAGGCGTGCCTGCTCAAGGTCATAGCTCTTTAAGGTCCCTTTTGGCTCTAATTTATTTCAGAGAAAATAAAAGAACATTAGGACTAGAAGTTTTTCTCTTTAAATTTTCAATTTGTTCGAATATCTCTAACACAGTGCTTAACTTTTCTAAGCATCAGTTTCTTAATGTATAAAAAGAAAAAAGTACCTTACAAGGTAGATATGAGGATGAGATAACATAATCTATCAAAAATTCTGACACTTAGTAGGTCGTCAACATATGCTAGCCCCCTGTAGTGGAAGAAAATGGGACTTAAAAAGGGAAGAAGTGATCCAGTAGTCAAAGTCCTTGGTAATTACCCGAATGAGTTGAAAACTTACGTTTATATAAAAACCTGCACACATATGTTTGCAGCAGCTATATTCGTAATTGCCAAAACTGGAAAGCAACCAAAATATCCTTCAGGAGAGATGAGTAGATAAATAAGCATGAGCTATCAAGTCATGAAAAGACAAGGAGGAAACTTAAACCCATATAACTGATTAAAAGAAGTCAATCTGAAAAGGCAACATATTTATGATTTCAGATATGTGATATTATGGAAAAGTCAAAACCAAGAAGATAGTAAAACAATCAGTAGTTACCAGGGATTAGAGGGAAGAGAGAGATAAACAGGTAGAGTACAGAAGTTTTTAGGGCGGTGAAACTATTCTATATAATACTACAGTTGACCTGTGAACAACATGGGTTTAAACTGTGGGGTACACTTACACATGGATTTTTTTTGCCAATATATACAGTCAAACCTTTGCATGGGCAGGTTCAGCATCTGCAATCAAATATAATCAAAAATACAGTGTTCATGGGATGTAAAACTCATGTACAGGGAAGTCTGACTTTTCATATACATGGGTTCCACAGGGTAGACTGCCAAACTTAAGCATGCACAGATTCTGGTATCTGTGGGTGGTCCTGGAACCAATTTCCTGAGGATACCAAAGGACAACTGTAGAATGATAGAGACATGTCATAAAACATTTGTCAAAGCCCATAGAATGTACAATTCCAAGAGTGAACCCTAATGTAAACTATAAACTTTGGGTGATAATGATGTCAATGTAGGGTCAACAAATGGGATTTGATAATGGAGAGACTGTGCATGTGTGGGAACAGGGGTGTATAGAAACTCTCTGTCCCTTCTGCTCAATTTTGCTGTGAACCTAAAGTTGCACTAAAAAAAAAAAGGTCTTTTTTTTAAGAAAAAGAAGTGAATAAAGCAAATCCTATCATGATGCATGCATGCTGCCCCTCATTTCTCCCTCAATAATGAGCTTCTGCTAATAGAGGAATGATTCCAAATATTAATATTAATAATAACACTCTTATCGGAAACGAGGAACTTGAGCTCATCAAAAAAAGAAAGTTGCTCAAATTACGAAGCAGATGTTCTTTCCCAGCTGTGTGTGCAGATCATCTCACCAGCAGTGTCAGACATGGAGTTCCAGAAATACAAAGATGCTAAAACAGCAGTAACTCAGAGCAGAGTTTACAGCAAGAAATTTAACCCTTGGAGGAGAGAGAGGACTATGTCATCGCTAAATATAGGGACATTTATCAGTTCTGAACTTGAGCTCTCAGGGCCAGTGATTTTTCCGATAAATCTAGTGAGGAGTGTTTGCATACTATTTCAAATAATACATGGTTTTATCTTTTAAAGTCATCATTATAGAGGATGCATTGGTTAATCAGGGCTAATGAAATTGTATTCATGCCAGAATCTCAGTGCCCTTCAGGCACTGAAGTGAGCAGGCTGAAATACAGGGAACAGAATTAACCCAGCCACTTCAGAGATCTCTTATGAGGAAAGGGTGTTATAGAGTGTTCCACTCTTCAATTTGTTCAAGACCCCAATATTCAAGGGTAACCTCAATTTTCCTCAGATCTGTTGCTCAGGATGGTGAGAAATGAAATAATATAATCGCTGTACAAAGAGCCCAGTGGCCCGGTGCATTGCTGAGACTAAGGAGTTGTCACATGAGCCCTGGACAAACAGGCATAGAAAGGAGGCCATAACATCCTTTCCCTTTTTGACTTTAGAAAAATCACAGACAGAATAAACAGGAGCTAAAATAAGTAAACAAAGACACAGCTAAGCGTCTCAGTGATATATAAAAATTCAGTTAAAGCAATGCAATGCTTCAAAGATGACCCAGGACATCAACCTAAAATAAGGTGCTCGCTTTCATTGGCAAAAACTCTCAATCTTCCTGCAAGAAATAGTCATTGTTTTAATGCTGCATTGTTGAGCTGACCTAGTAGGGGTATTTTTAAGGCTCTGAAGAAATGAAATTTTTTGGCTGCTTGGAATAAGATTATTTCTTATGGGAAATAGGCCCTTCATGATAGCACAGGATCTAAAATTAGCCATGTAAGAACCATGGGTCAGCCTTCTCTCCCACTCAGCACTGATCAAGTGTTTATTAATTGCCCATCTTTTGGTTTGGCAACTGAAGTATGATACCGAGAATTTGGAGGGGGTCCAGAAAAAAAAAACAATGAAAATGATTAGAAAGCATTCCCCCATGAAAAAGTACAAAGAAATGGGCTTATTTAACCTAGAAAAGAAAAGGCTCAAGGGAAACTTAGTAATTGTCTTTAAATAGATAAAGGGCTAATGTAAGAGCAACATGAATATGATTATTTCTGCCAATAATTTAAAAGATGAAATTGAAGTAGAAAAAATTAAGTTAGATATTAGAGGAAGTTAAAAAGATTTTTGATCTATTAAAAATTATGGAAGACAAGGAATAATATTTTTTATAAACATTTAAGAAAGGGATCGTTTAGTGATGCCTTACAGCTTAGGGGAGAAATGCATAAAATGAGTTTCTAGAAGTCTAGTCTTTGAAATATGAAATATTTTTAGGACAAATAACTCAGAACTACCTCAGTTGTATCATCAATAGAAAAGTCTATTAATGAACCACTCATGTCCATAAGAATCCTAAAGATTAAAAAAAGGTGCAACCCTTACACAAATAATGCAAATTAGAGTGAAATAAACAACACTAGTTTAGACAAAGCAACTTAAAAAAAGTACACACTGTGATGATTTCCTAGTAATGGCATTCAAACATGATTTTAAAAAATTGATCATTAGTCCTCAATCAAGCTGAGCCTCTACTTCAATCACCTCCAATAGTTCATTGCATCAGCTCAGAAAATTTAAACACCTTCAAGGTCAAAGATTTCTACCTGATTCATCCTGGAAAAGATTTCTCCTTGACCTTGCTACCCCATCTAACCTGAGCCTATACTTACTGATTCACCACTTTCTTTCCATCCTCATCCCTCATTGGAAATGAGTGGAAATGCAAGAAAACAAAGGCAAAACTCCTAAAAGCAGCCAGAGAGGAAAGACAGATTACCTAAAAAGAAATGATAATTAGACTGACGGCAGACTTCTGAACATCAACAATAGAAGGTAGGGGCCAGTGGAATAATATTCCAAAGC
Source organism: Mirza zaza (assembly GCA_008750895.1). Classification (NCBI taxonomy): domain Eukaryota; kingdom Metazoa; phylum Chordata; class Mammalia; order Primates; family Cheirogaleidae; genus Mirza; species Mirza zaza. Next base: position 10,315 of record VSMD01075321.1, on the reverse strand, counting down.
TCTATTATTTGTTTATATAGAAAGAAAGAGAGAGCGTGTATGTACCCATCTATAACTGATTCAGCTAGCTACAAAGGAATTTTTTTAGATAAACTAAACTTGAGCAAGTCTGTCACCAACAGAACCTCACACTAAAGTTTACCAACAATATTTTTTAAAACATAATTGAGCCCAGAAAGACCACAATGCAAAAAGAAATTGAAAGTAAGCTGCATCCCACCTATCTGGGAGGATTAATTCTAGAGCATCTGGGGACCATCTGCACGTGGGAAGAGCCTGCCTAAGATTGGAATCAACAGAAGAAAAGCAGAGGGGAGAGATGGAGAGAGAGACACTCATCCTGGAGTCCCAGAGTCAGCCACTGTCCTTGCTGTTTTTAATCATATGAGACAATAAATTATATTTTTTGTTTAAACCAGAAGAAGAATATGTGGAACAAAAAAATTATATGTAAACTATGACAAAGTGATTTATAATAATACAGGATAAAAATTGAAAAGAAATGTAAATATTATAAAAATAATTTTGTCTGGGTCATGAATTTTTTTAAATTTTTCTTTTTTGCTTGAGGAAGAGAAAAAAGAAGAAATGATAAGAGAATAAGAAGGAGAAATAATCCAATAAACATGTCCAAAATGAACGAATATAGATGTATAGTGATGATAAGGAAAAGGGAGGAATGAAAAAGGATGCTTAGACTTCTGGCTTTGGCAACAGTGGACTGAGGTGTTATGTTTGTAGAAATGAGGAAAACTAAAGGAGAAGCAGGTTTTGAAGACCAAAGTTAAGATTCAGAAATGTAAAATCTTTCCAAGTGGAAAAGTAAAAAGATACATATTTCCAAATATCTAAAGAGGCCAGAACTGAAGATAGAAAGTTGGGAGTACTGTCAAATGGATAGTATTTGAAGTCAGTAGAAGGAGAAGACATTGTGGAGGGGGGAGAGAGAAAGAGGAAAGAGACAAGGGTCTGGGTCTTGATAAACTCAACATTATGAGGGCAGGGCAGGATGAAGGGTGGGCTAGCACAGCAGACATGAAGAGCTGCCACTAAAGTAGGAGAAAAGCTAGGAAAGAGGATTGTATTTTTTTAAATACATTCCAAATTAAGAGACGAAGCCTGAGTAGTTTTAAAAATATGTCCACAAATTGTTTGATGCTCTTCTCTTCAGGTGGAGCTTAATTTTCTTACCCTTGAGTGTGGGCTGGACTTAGTGACTCACTTCTAATAAATAAAATTAAGCAGATATTTTATTGTGCTGTATAACATAAGAAACTATATCATAAAATGCCACTGTAGCTTCTTTCTTGATCCATTCTCATTCTCTCTCTCTCTCTCTCTCTCTCTCTCTCTCTCTCTCTCTCTCTCTCTCTCTCTCTCTCTCTCGGATCACTCACTCCAAGGGAAGCAAGCTGCCATATCTTGAGGACAGCCAGGCACCCCTGTGAATAGGCCCACATGGCAAAAATTTGTGGCTTCCAGTCAGTAAACATGGGAGTGAGCCTCCTTGGAAGTGGATCCTCTCACCCCCTCCAGCCTTCAGATGGCTGCCATCCCAGCCTCAGGAGAACCCTGAGCCAGAACCACCCTACCAAGCTGATCTTAGGTTTCTGACCATTAGAAACTGTGTGAGAGAACAAATGTCTGTTATTTTAAGCTACTAAATTTAGGGAGTAATTTGTTATTCAGCAGAAGATAACGACAAGCACAAGGCTACTACAAGAAGGCAGAAGTGTCAACTCAGCGTCGCATGGAGTGGTGGGGTGGAAGCCAGGCTAGAAATGGGTCAAAGTCTTAGTGAAAGATGAGAATGAGCAGAAAGTGGACATTTAGTGTGAGAAGTCCAGCTCAGCAGGAAAGCAGAGAAATAGGGAAGAAATCAGGCAGAGGACTGGGAGGACAACTAAAGTAGCAAAAGCCTTGAAGGTGAGAGGGAACAGGGTCTGGAGAGAAAGGAGACCGGCTGACCTGTGATGGAACAGAAACACTTCTTCCATGAAACAGGAGGGAGGCCAAAAGCCAGGTGTAAAAGGTAGGTCGCATTCGAGACCTAGTTAATGTGACTTTCTCCATGATAATAAGGTGAGGTAAGTCCTCACCCACAGTCCCTGATGGGGGCACCCAGCCTCTCCTTGAGCACCTTGCAAAGTCTGCAGGGCACCGTGTGCTGCCCATCCCCAAAGCAGGGGAGAGCTCTCGTCTTCCCTAAAACAAGACAGCACAAACCTTTACTCCGGCATTAGCAGAATCCCTGAATCCTTATGTTGATTTGGGGAAATACATTTTTTAAAAGAGAACAAACAACCCCTCTTTCTCTAGGTATGGTATTTGGAATGAGGTGAGTATGGTATTTGGGGCTTTCATCTTATATTTTACACATATTAGAATATACATTTCACTTTTATAAGTGAAAAAGGACCATTCAGGACCATTAAAAAGACCTCCAGTTACATCTAGATTATTTATTCGCTTTAGATAATATTCTAATATACCTAATTAACGATAGACTACAATGATAGTCCTACAACTTTATAGTTTCTGTTTTGTTGTTTTGTTTTGTCTTAAGTCAAATTCTCTTTCCAATGCCACCTTTAGCTGAGTCAATTTCTCACCTATCATTGGTCCTTGGTTACACAAAGTAATCTCAGTAGCTATTTCTGGTTAATAGCTTTAGTCGCTTCAATCTCTATGAAGTATCATATGTAGGCTTAGAGCAGTCCCATTTTGTTGTCTGTCATTAGCAAGTCAGCTTGATCAAATCTCAAATTCATACACAACTCTTAGTCAGTTGGCTTCCACATATTGCTTATGAATCTTTTATTTCCATTCAGATACAGACTCCAATTCCTGATCCAAGACTAGCAGGGGACATAATTTTGTGGTGGTGCCTCTTTCTGGAAGATACCAGGAAATAGTACCAAAACTTGCACAGTTGCTAAAGACCTTTCAGCTAGATCACTAGCATTGTCTTTTATCCGTAAGAGCCAACACAGGATTACATAGAAGTTTAAGGTCTTTCGAACTTGAAGACAACACCAAAATATATGCCACAGCTGGGCACAGTGGCTCATGCCTACAATCCTAGCCCTTTGGAAACTAGCACTTCGGGAGGCTGAGGTAGGAGAATTGCTTTAGGCTAGGAGGTCAACACCAGCAACATAATGAGACTCCATCTCTATAAAAAAAATTTTAAATTATCCCGGCATGGTGGCATGTGCCTGTAGTCCCAGCTACTCAGGAGGCTGAGGCTGGAGGATCGCTTGAGCCTAGGAGTTTGAGGTTGCAGTGAGCTTTGATGACACCATTGTACCCAGCCCCCCTGGGCAACAGAGTAAGACTCTGTCTCCAAAAAACATTACAACAACAATATATTCCAGAGTTAGTCAAGTCTTAAATTTAGTGAAGCATCATCACCATAAACCATTCTGAACTTGTCTCTAGGACAAGCAGAGATCTGAATATCAGATTAGTGATTCTCAAAGTCTGATGCCCAGAGCAGCAGCAGCAGCAGCTCCTGAGAATTTGATAGAAATACAAATTGTCTGCCCCACTCCAGACCTACTGAATCAGGAACTCAGGGTGGGGCCAGCCATCTGTGTTTTAGTATGCCCCCTCCCCAGGTGACTCTGATGCTCCCCAAAGTTGGAGAGCCACTGAATTAGATTTTGATTTCAAATCAGTAGATCATCCTATAACAGAACCAAGTGCTGTGGATTTGATTTGGGATGTTTATGGAACCACTTCTCACAAAACAATTATATAACCAAGGGCAGAAAACCTATTTGTTAATTTATTGTGTGCTGAGAGAATTGGGTAATCCATAGGGAAGGATGAGAAATGGTTCTTCTTTTTGAAAGGGGAGGCTTTAAAAAGCAACAGGGGTTAATGCTGTTCTGAAATATAAAGGAAAAAATGAAGCTCCAAAAAACACCAGCAGTGACTGGTAATTTTGTTTTGTTTGTCCCCTTCTGAAGGGACACTGAGAAACACTTGTGTTTTTGACCCCAAGGTTGACAGGAGCTATCAGTGAGGAATAGAAAGTGATAAAGGGGAAGGAATGGCCCATTTCTTGAGGTCCTTCTGCATCACACCTGCGCCACACAGGCTGAGCCACAATAGTAGCTCAAGGCTCAGCAAGAACACCCTGAGTTTCCAACCTGATTGACAAGGGGACCCAGCTCAAGGGATCAGGCTCAGGGCTGCTAAATGTGATCCATTCTCCTGCTTTAAAAATTTACTGACTTTTTTCTCTATTAAGTTACTTATAGACAGTTATTTTTCAAAAAGTATAATGAATATGATAAATAGGCCCATATAGCACAAATATTGGAATTACTAAATATTGGAATTCCAAATATGGAATTACTTCTGCTAGACTCAAACAGGAAAAGTGCAGCCTGTATTGATGCACTTGAGCTATTACAAAGAGCCAACAACTGGACAGGAAAAAGGGACGGTCTCTTGAGAAAGTATTAATTGCCAGATGCCTTATGTTAGAGCATCCGAGTCAGTTTTCATTTTAGGAATGCTCAACTTTCTAATTCCTTGTTTTGAAAAGTCAAAAAGAGAAAGTCCATCCGATTTTAGTTCATTGTTTCTACTTTTCCTTAGCCTTTCAAAACTGCTTGGCCTGTTTATATTCTTGGTCCTGGACTCCCGGTTAAGGTTAAGCCAGCATAAAACATTTGTTCTTTCTACTAATCTCAGATACCTTTTTGTCATCAACCTCCATTCTTTACTCCAACCGTATCCACTCTTCCTGACCCTGCTTAAATTCTTTACTGTAAGTATAATCCAAACTGATGTCGCCCTGGAATTTGGAGCAACTATTGTCTACATAATTTATTTGACATTTAGTTGTGTACTTGTCTCATCACATTTCTTCTCTCACTGATCGCCCTATATTCTGTGGCATCATTTAGACACAACCTTCAGGAACTCCAAATGGCTTATTATATAATTTGTGTCTCACCACATTTGCACTTACCTAAAGTATTTTTAGGCTTTACCTATGTGTTCCAAATATTGTGTCTGAAACAACGACTCATTTCATTCTAACTTGTCACTTTAGTCTTTTGTTTGTTTTAAATCAGGCTGTCTGGATTAACTTTTTGCTTCAGTTCCATTTAACACTGGGCTAGGCACCAAGGATACAAAGATGAACAAAACAACAAATGCGAAAAAGCAGCTCACTGTCCACTGAGGAATGAATCTGTCTAAAGCCAGCTCTGCTACAAAAATGTAGGAGTACTATAAATGACCAAAGAAAATAAATAAATACTAATGGCTGTAAGCTCTCTATACAAAGTGTGTCTGGCTGGGAGGAGAGGAGAAAGGAAAGGGCAAGAAAAGACCAAGTAAAGGGTACTGGTATAGTCAGAGAAGGACCAATGCTTTTAGTTATGTAGATTCCTACCAGAGCACAGCAGAGTCAGGAGTTGAGTAGCACCAAGTTGCTCATCACTCAGCGTACTGAAGTTGGAAACAGCTACTGTTCCCTCTGAAAATCAGTCCCATGCTCTAGAGAACTCATGCGTGGATTACTGTGATAGCCTGTTAGCAGCTCCTCCTCTGCTTTCTATTTCTAGCTTATAATTGGATCAAAATGCAGCTGCAACACTAATTCCTAGTCCATTTCCCAGGCTGCTCACATGACTTTCATTTTCTAATAAACATCATCCCCTTTTACTTTATGAGATGGGCTTAAGGTATTAGTTTTTATATTCCAAGTCCTTCTACAATAGACCTGAAAATACCTAGACTCTCTACTCATTCTACTGCCTAGCCCGAAGGTGAGGTTCAGATGTGATTCCTCTGGAAGATTTGTACCTGGGTTTAGGGTTATATACAGTTATATATCTAGTTCTTGGTTTAAGAATATATACAGTTCTGGGCCGGGCACGGGGGCTCACACCTGTAATCCTAGCACTCTGGGAGGCCGAGGCAGGCGGATCACTCAAAGTCAGGAGTTCGAAACCAGCCTGAGCAAGAGCGAGACCCTGTCTCTACGAAAAATAGAAAGAAATTAATTGGCCAACTAAAAATATATAGAAAAAATTAGCCGGGCATGGTGGCACATGCCTGTAGTCCTAGCTACTTGGGAGGCTGAGGCAGAAGGATTGCTTGAGCTCAGGAGTTTGAAGTTGCTGTGAGCAAGGCTGACACCATGGCACTCTAGCTCTGGCAACAGAGTGAGAGACTGTCCCAAAAAAAAAAAAAGGATATATCCAGTTCTGGGTTAAAGGCTATATCCAGTTCTTCTTTACCAAGTGAAATATAGCAGCATCTCATCAATGCATCTAATGCTGCATTCTCAAATGTAACACCACATAGTAATAACATTTCCATCCCTCTCAATCCCCTGCTGCTATTATGCTCAGACCAAGATTGTAAAGTAGGTTCTAAATAAGCCGTGCAGAAAATAGAAAGAATATGGATTTAAGAGGTAGGCTGATCTGGCTTTAACCTTGGCTATTGGATTCTCTCATTCATTCATTAATACATGTGTGCAGTAATTATTGAGTGCCTACCATATGCCAGGAAGTTAAATGGCTGCTAGGGCTGCAATGACGACCAAGGTGTACTCCCCTCCTGCCTTTGTGGAGTTCAGAGCATGGCAGGACAGTGATCATTTCAAGAGAGCACGGTGGATGCCTTGATGGTGAGAAGCAGAGGGAGCCCTGAGAGCACAGAGGACACTGCACAGAACACAGAGGGTGGCTTCCAGCAGACACCCCACCTGGGCTGAGCATGAAAGGAATGGGGGAATAGGCAACAATCCAGGGGTAGGAGAATGTTCCAGGCCTGGAAGGCAGAATGTACAGAGACCCCAAGGATGAGAGAGCACAGCAGGATAGGGAAATGCAAGAAGTTTGATGTGGCTGAAGAGTGACGGGTAGGAAAGAGCCTGACCAATGATGAGGTGGAAACAAGACCTTACTTGTTACCCTCATGTGTCTGGAGTGAATTGTGAGAACCATGGGTAAAGGCTGAGCAGGAGAAGAAAAGATGAAACCAGAGTTTTGTATGTAGAAGGCTCAATTTCACAAGTGTATAGAGAAGGAATTGGAAGGGAAAGGAGACTCAGGGAAAGGAAGTCAATTGGTAATCTGTTGCTATAAATGAGGAAACCAATGTTAAGGACCTGAACTAAGGCCCTGGCAGTGGGGACAAAGAGGAGAGGGAGTATCCAAGAGAAGAGTTAGGAACCAGAAGCAGCAGAACCTAGAGACACGTGGGAAGTGTAAGAGAGTAGAAGGGAAGAACGACTTCCAGGCTCCTGGCTCACATGGTAGTGTCATTCCTAAAACAGGGATTCCTGCAGGCTGTGCCTATTTAGGAAGGACAATGAGCTCAATTGTGGATGTGCAAAGTTTGAGGTGCCAACGACACGACCAACTGTAGGAAACCAGCGGGCATTGGGCTAACTTGTGTGGAGCTCAAAACAGCAACGTGGGCAGAGCACATGGGTGTGAGAATCGTTGGCATACAATTGGTAAGTGAAGGCATGTGACAAATGACATTGTGCAGAGAGGGTACATACACAGAAAGAAAAGAGCCATGAACTGGGAAACATCAGCAATTAAGAGATGTCCAAAGGAAAAGAAGCCCAAGAAAGATCCCATGAAAGAGCTTCTGGAGAGGTATGAGGGGGAATTTTTCCACCACAAAATGCATATAACAATCTGTAACCCTTAGGGTTGTTGTATGAATTAGATGGTGTGTAGGTGTAGCTAAATACAATGTCCCTGATAGACCAATTATGTAACAAGTACATAATAAATGGTAGATTTCATCATTAATGTTACTATTTATAATAAAAATAATACATGGAGTTTGCTTAGGCATCTAGGTAGATGTCTGTTTTTTATAACACCTCTTAACAGTTAGATCAACGCTGAACATTTGCGGTACAGTTTATAATCATCTGGGATAAAAGCCTCTAAGTGAAAAAGCGCACATGCTTATTCCAGGTGATATATCTGAAACAATCCAATGTAATCATGAACTTCTGATATAAAAGTAAGTAGCTTAATAAATAAATTTACTTTTCTGTCTATTCTGTAACCGTTTTGGTCAGTTCATGAAAACAGCAAAGTAAATATACAAGGCTGAGAATAAAATTTGGAAAAAGGAAAAAATTTTTTTTTTTTTTTTTGAGACAGAGTCTCGCTTTGTTGCCCAGGCTACAGTGAGTGCTGTGGCGTCAGCCTAGCTCACAGCAACCTCAAACTCCTGGGCTCAAGCAATCCTGCTGCCTCAGCCTCCCGAGTAGCTGGGACTACAGGCATGCGCCACCATGCCCGGCTAATGTTTTTATATATATATATATATATATTAGTTGGCCAATTAATTTCTTTCTAATTTTATAGTAGAGATGGGGTCTCACTCTTGCTCAGGCTGATTTTGAACTCCTGACCTCAAGCAATCCACCCGCCTCGGCCTCCCAGAGTGCTAGGATTATAGGCGTGAGCCACTGCACCCGGCCTGGAAAAAGGAAAAATTTAAAGGACATTAGCCACCTAAAAAAATGGCTACAAATAGCAAAGAAATTGTCTGTAAATACGTGGCTGAGGGGTTTTGGAAGCACCTTGTTTAATCTAAGGTGCAGGGCACATGGCATACACTTAAATATTCACAGTATGAATCATGACTGTGCGAGTTTGGCACATATAGCCAACTGTTGGATCTCTCTACCTGGACACCTCACATTCAACCTATAAACCTTACTGTCTTTCCCACAAAATCTGCTCTCTTTTCCACTTCCCCAAGCAGGTTAACGTTATTATCACCCGGCTAGATGAAGACTCTGGGCTCTGCTCCATCCCTCACTCCCACATTGTAGCAGCCCATCCTGCTATGTCCCAACAGCACTCGATTCTCCACTTGGAGTCAGGGTGGCCCCTCTAAAATGCACATATTTGTCACATTACTCCCTGTGTGATACTGCCAATGGCTCCCCATTGGTGCAGGAAAAAGTCCAAACTCCTCGATGGCATAAAACACTCTCCACGATCTGACCCCAGCTGGCCCCCAGTGAGCTCACCCATTCCCCAATCAGCCCGAAGCCCCTCCAGGCTCTGACCCCAGCTGGCCCCCAGTAAGCTTACCCATTCCCCAATCAGCCCAAAGCCCCTCCAGGCTCTGACCCCAGCTGGCACCCAGTGAGCTCACCATTCCCCAATCAGCCCGAAACCCCTCCAGGCTCCCTGGAACCTCCACGCTATTTTCACACATCCCTGCCTTTGTTCAGGGGTTTCCCTCCCATCTCGCCATGGCTCTGCCCCAGAGACACCGCTTCTCTGAAGCCTTCCTGGCCACCATCCTGTCCATCACCAAAGGCAAGGACCTCTGCACTGTACTCCCACTGTGCCCTGCATATCATACCATGACAACCTACAGTAGGCTCTTGTGATTACTCTGTTGTTTGATTAGCTCTTTGAATCACTTCTTAGTCCCCTTTGTATCCTCCACATTTAATACCTTGCCTGGCATATAGTAGGCGCTCAATAAGTGTTTGTTTGCATGTGTCTCTTATTTATTACTATATATATTAGTACTTTATTATAGTAGGGTTTTCTATCTGATGCCCTAGTTTATTCAATAATCTCTTATGAATGGAGTTTGAGTAAAGCAGTTCTAGAGACCTGTCATCTCTTGGTACACTGATAAAATCTTGATTCTGGAGTTCCAAACATGCAGAAAGTCCTTGAAATATGATAACCACAGCACGATAGACTCATCCAGTGAGTACCATCAAGTTCAGTGAGGACCATCTATTGATGCCTTTTCTAGTTACACCCAAATTACGATCATCTACAATGTTCTGAAGGACATTAAAGGGGATTCTTTGGGACTAAGGATAACAATAAACAGACTGAAGTTTTATGAAGAAAATTAGAAATGTCTATTGAGAGATATAAAAGAAATCTTGAACTACCTAAAAGCAAAAGGGGCAAAGGATATAAACTAGCAATTCACGAAAGAAATAGAACTGCCCACGTAAGCATGTAAGAAGATTTTCCACATCAGTAATTTTTAAAAATGAGTTAAAACAGTATACCCTTTTTTCAATCTAAAAAGGATTAAAAAGACTGATCATGTTTGGTGTTGGTCAAATGTAGAGAAACAGACATTCTCGTGTACCGTTGGTAGGAACGTAAATCATAACGACACTTTTGAAGGGAAATTGGCAATTTCCAAAAAAAAATAATAAATGTGTATGTTCTTTAACCTATCACTCTCATTTCTAGGAATTGGTCCTGTAGAAACACTTGTATGAATGCACAAAAATACATGGCCCATGGCCGGGTGC
>VSMD01075319.1:0-32123 GCA_008750895.1 Mirza zaza | reverse complement strand
TCCCTCCTCCCTCCCTCCCTTCCTTCCTTCCTTCCTTCCTTCCTTCCTCTCTTCTTCTATCCCTCCCTCCCTCCCTTCTTTGCTTCCTTCATTCCTTTCTTCCTCCCTCCCTTTTCTTTCCTTCCTTCCTTCTTTCCTTCCTTCCTCTCTTCAATCCCTCCCTTCCTCCCTTCTTTGCTTCCTTCCTTCCCTTCTTCCTCCCTCCCTTCTCTCTCCTTTTCTTCCTTCCTTCCTTTCTTCCTCCCTCCCTTCTTTCCTTCCTTCCTCTCTTCTTCTATCCCTCCCTCCCTTCTTTGCTTCCTTCCTTCCTCTCTTTCTCCTTCCCTCCCTTTTTCATTCTTTCCTCCCTCCCTCCCTCCTCCTGCCTGGGATACGCTTCCACCACTCACTCCCACCTATCTCAGCCCTCTTCTCCCTCGAGGTCTCAGTTTAAACATCACCTACTCCCAGATGTCATTGGCAACCCGCCTCCCCCCGCACTGGGTAGCCAGGCTGGGCTGGGCTGCCCCCCAAGTCCAAGCATTTTGGGAACATGGGACTGGACTCTGGGACGATGTTTTCCAGGGTGGTTTCTTCTCTCAGCAGATATCAGGGGGAAAAAAAATCTGGAGAGGTGTAGAAGTCTGGTCCTCAGAAGAAACACCCTCTGCTGTTGCCTCTGGAAACACGAAGCCCAGAGAGGGCAGGGAACAAGGCCGAGGACACAGAGCAGGCCCCTGTAGCAAACCCAGGGATAGAGTGGAGGGAGCCGAGATGAGATCTCTGGCTCTGGCTCTTCCTCCCCATGAAATTGGCAGGATACATGAAGACACAGTCATGAGCACCTTCAGAATCATCCTGCTCCCCATGGTTCCGGAAAGAGTCCAACAGGGACTTCAGATGTTGGAATTGTCAGGCAAGGACTGTGAAACAACGCTCCTTTCTAGGCTTAAAGAACGAAATGCAGTTTTAGAAACATCTTCAGAGAATGAGGGATTGTCAGGAGTGACAGAGCCGACTTTGAAAAGAACCAAGAATGTATTTTTTAGGAGCCGAGATGCAACACTCATAGTGCAGAAGTTTAATGTAGGTCAGACACGATTGAAGAGAGAATTAGTGAATTGGAGCAAGGGTAAGAAGAAGAAATAATAATAATAAACCAGAAGCACAGAAAGGCAATAAAGAATGGAGAATACAGAAGAGAGGGAAGGAGACGTAGGGATTAAAAGGACAATGTATACATTTTGTTTAATCAGAATCTCAGAAATAAGACAGAGATAATATGGTGTATGCATTATTTGAAGAAATCGTGACCAAGACTTCTCTAAAACTGATGACAACATCTATCTGTAGATTCCAGAACCCCAGCGAACCCCAAGAAAAATAAATAAGAGGAATCCACACCTTGACATATTGTAGTAAAAGTTCAGAAAAGCTAAAGAAAAGAGAGCAAAACTCAAAGCATCCACGAGTTAGAGGAGTAAAGAGAGAGATTATATTCGAACAGAAAGGCAAGTGGGCTGACTGCTAACTTCTCAACACCAAAAGTCAAGGTCAGAAGACTATAGATGTTATTTCCCATGGGCGTAAAGAAAGTAACTGCAATCTAACTTTTTATATCCGACTAACAAGTCTGTCAAAAATGAAGGCAAAATAAAGACATTTTCTGATAAGCGCGAGTAGGGAATTTTTATCACTCCAAGAGCCAAACTAAAAGAGTTACTAAAAGGTATTCTTCAGATGCTTTTGGAGAGGAAAATGCTGAAGAAAATGACCAATAGCAGCAGGATAAGAGACATAGCCAGTCAGAACAACCTCCAGGGCTGTTCCTGGGGCCTCTGTCCCCAAAATTGTGGGGAGGAAGGTAGACACAAATACTCCCTGAACTTTCTTGTGGCTTCAGTTCTGTGCTCAGGGAATGTTCATTATGTTGTATCTGGTATCTCTAGGTGTTTCTAGGTATCCAATAGCAGGAGTGTGTTCATATAGTTTAGTCTTCCATATTCCAGACTTTGAAAATCTGCATGAGTCTTGCTATGTATTAAATAATTCCTATCTGGAAAAGTTCCATCAGCTTGCAATGTGTGAGACTCCCAATTTTAATGCCATCATGCTAGGAATGGAAGTGATCATTTTTATTTATAAATAACTTCACAGATTTTTTTTAAAGTCCTTTATTGTTGTGTTAATTTGCATGCCTTTGTTTACCAAAATAAGTAGTTTTCAAAGATTGGATAACCATATCATATGAATGAGAAAGCAAAATCTCAACAAGAACAGTGACTAGGCCAAAGCATAGTGAAATAACAGCTAAAGGATATGGATAGAAAGTGTCTAGGTCAATTGTAGTTGAGAACAAACGTAAAATGAAAACATCCACAGGAAAAGAAAGATTGAGGAAGTTACCACCAACAGAAGTTCTAAAAGATGAACTTCGAGAAGGAAAATGTTCCAGAAGGATATTCTGAAATTCAAGCAAAGAATTTTAAAATGGTAAAAAATGTAGGCAAATGCAGGCAATGATGATGAATAAAGAAACCAATAATGGTTTCTAATTGTGCATATAAAACTCAGAATGGAAATATTGGGTAGCAGTATAGAAGGAGAAGTGGTGGGCACCACCACTAAAATATTGTTTATTCACAGGTGGACACAATTGTCGTCGTGGAAAATCCGAAAGAATCAACACACAAGTAATTGAAATCATGAATGAATTTAGCATAGTCAGAAGGTGCAAGGCCGTTATACAAAAATCAATCCAGTTGTTTATTGGCTATACTAGCAATGAACAATTTGAAAATGGAAATGTTTAAAATTGATAACATTGGTAATGGCATCATGAAAAATAAAACACCATGGAATAAATGTAATGAAACCAACAGGTGCATGACTTGACACTGAAAACTATGAAACATTGTTCAGAAAACATGGTAAGCTCTAAACTGCTCCCCTAAAGCACCCTCTCTGGGCCGTGATAGCATCTCCATGTGTCTGGAGGACCACAGTGAGGGGACGGCAGAGGGAACAGGAGAGGCTCCGTCAGCACCAGGGACAGCGACCACCCCAGGCCTCCTTGGTCTCTGCAGCTGCAGGGGCGCCAGGCAGCTCAGGTGCATCCCATGCACTCCTGCAGCTCAGAGTCCAAGTCCTGAGTGTCACGCAGGGTCCCACAGAGCAGAGACCTGCGGGGATTACTTTTTGAAAAAGGGGAAAAATATCACCGGTGAAATATGTAAACATGTAAATACCTACCTGTGCATTAACAGCCGTAGTCTAAGCTAAAATATTATCCATGCTGGGGTATTTTTACACAAATAGGATGACTAGGAGCTTATCCATTCATTCACTCTCCACCCCACTGTGAGGAAATGTCGCAGACTCTACACGAGGTTCTGCACCTCACTGTCTTAATTGGTATCATATCTCTCCTCTCTTGACATGCGAACATACAGCAAGGAAGGTGCATTTTAAACAAACCCCGTCTTCATCGATGTTACCACTGTTTTTATTTGAGGTCACCACCATGAAGCATCTGCTTTCTAATGTTCTTTAAAGGAACAGACCATGAGTGTGCGTGCGTGCGTGTGTGTGTGTGTGTGGGGGGTGAGCTCTCTGTCCTGGGGGGCATACAAGCAGAGACTGCCAGGGACGCAGGAGCTTGGTGGCACGCGGCCCACCCCTTCCCTGGGCAGGAGGTGGCGTCCACGCACTGACCTGCCCCCGGCTGCCGACACGGCTGGGGTCTCCCCCAGGAATCCAGCCGTGAGCAGAGCCCGACGCCTGGCAGGTGTCCGTGGGTTCCCGTGGCCACTTCCCCGTGGAAACCCTTCTGGATTCGGGCCCGGGCTCCCCGAGCCCAGCAGGTGCTCCCCGAGTCGTGCCCGACAGCCGCAGAGCCAGACGGTGGGGACGGGCCGGACCGCAGGGCCCTTCTTCCAGATGGCGCAGGGTCCGCGTCTCCGGCCCCGGCGGTGCCAGTCCGAGCCCCGGAGTGGCTCACAGGGCGACGGCAGCGACCTCCGCATCGGCGAGCAGCGTCACGAAGCCCTCGCTCGTCTCCTCCCGCAGTTTACAGACCGTCTCTCTCTCTCGGTTGTCGCCACAGTCCTGAGAGGCGAGTTCTGCTGAAAGGGCGGCTCAGGGACGCAGGTGTGCGCAGCCCAGGGGCGGAGCTGAGGCTGGGTGGGTGGGGGCCCCGCCCGGCCCCGCCAGCCCTGCGACTGCGGGCAGTCACTTGAATACCTCCCAGACTCGGTTCCTCGGTCGTGAAGTGGAAACAACAACGATGAATATGATCGAAGGACTTAAAACGGGTTCGGCGACTTGTGCTGGCAAAGGGTGGTGGCCGCCATCGCCGCTCTAGGATTCTGCCCACCCCGGGCAGCCTAGGGCAAGGACGGGGCGGCACGGGGACTCCGCTCAGGGTCCCCTGGCTCTGCCCTCCCTGCCTGGACCCCGTGTGCACACGGCCCCTCTCAGCCCCACACCGGCGCCTCCCATCTGTCCTCGGACGCTGAGCCCGGCCTCCCCGAGTTTGCCCTTCCTCTGTCACCCAGGCTAGAGTGAGTGCCGTGGCGTCATCATACCTCACGGCAACCTCCTACTCCTGGGCTCAAGCGATCCTCCTGCCTCAGCCTCCCAAGTAGCTGGGACTACAGGCGTGCGCCACCCCGCCCAGCTAATTCCTTTCTATTTTTAGTAGAGACGGGGTCTTGCTCTCGCTCAGGCTGGCCTCCACCTCCTGACCTGAAACAATCCTCCCGCATCGGCCTCCCGGAGTGCTAATATTACAGGCTTGAGCCACCGCGCCCGGCCGGCAGCTGGGCCCTTTGTCCCTAGAATCAGACGGGAATAATCACAGACTGGATTGTTTGTTTCTGTTCCGAGCAGCCAGGTCTCAACCCAGGGCCTGGGCGGCCTCCAGGAAGGCCTCCAACTCCCGCCAGACTGCGCAGCCCGGGCCCCCGCGCTGCCGTCTCCAAGCCTCCTCATCCTGCCCCGAGAAGGGGTGCGTGTTCTCCTGCAGGCCCGCGCTTGTGGAGGAGCTCAGGAGACGACAGGGACAGGCATGGCCTGGGCCTGCCCGCCTGGCACCCGGACTCTCCAGTGGATGCTTTTTTCTGCCGCGCCCTGGTGTCCAAACGTTGGGGCTCCGAGTGGCCTTTGATCGCCCCTGACTCACCCCCACCCCCCAATGTGGGCCGTGCTGTGTCGTCCCGAGCTGCACCCAGTGTTCCCCGCCCCTGTGTTGGCAGCCTGCCTGGACACCGCCGCCCAGCCCTGCCCGGCCCTCCTGCAGCCGCCCTTTGCCAGGACCCAGGGGCAAAGACCGCCCAGAGGGGAAGAGCAGGCTGTGTGCACACGCTGCTCCTGAGAGAAGGTGCCAGGCTGGGGGTGGTGGGCTGGGGGGGTCCCCATCCCGGGGATGGGGAGGGGCTGCCCAAGCTGGGGGGCTCCAGGGAGGTGGAGAACCCTGGGAACCGTGGTTTCCTGGAAACTGAGCCCCTGGCAGCGTCCCCGTGATTCAGCTGGGCCTTTCTACACTACAATCAGCTTGCTCTCTCCTCCTCCTCCCCCTGCTTCTGCTCCCTCTCTTCCTTCTCTTCCTCTTCCTGTTTTTCTCCCTCTCAGCCTGCCTCTGCCCCTGGGGCCCCTGGGTGTCCCTCCCTGCTCTCAGGCCCTGTGTCCCCATCTGTGAGCCCCCCTGTCCCCGCCCCCTGCACTGGGCCTGGCGCCCCTTCCCTCCCCTGGGCCTCAGGAGCTCCCCCTGCCCCCGCCCGCCCTGCAGGATGCCCCAGCTGAGCCTGTCCTGGCTGGGCCTGGGGCCGGCGGCCGCCTCCCCGTGGCTGCTGCTGCCGCTGCTCGGAGCCTCCTGGCTCCTGGCCCGCGTCCTGGCCTGGGCCTGCGCCTTCTACGCCACCTGCCACCGCCTCCGCTGCTTCCCGCAGCCCCCCAAACACAGCTGGTTCTGGGGTCACCTGGGCCTGGTGAGTGTGGCAGCAGGACAGGGCTGGGGGTGAGAGTGGGGGACTTCCCCAGGGCCGGGAAGGGGCTCGGGGGGCCGGGGGCGGAGGTGGGCTAGGGTCGGGACGGCAGAGAAGCCAGGGCGGCGGCTCGCTCTCCCCCTGCTCACTACCTCGCCGCTCTGCTGTGCCGTCCCGGCCTCTGTCCCCTCCCTGTCCTCCCACCCCGGCCTGCTCGGCGTCCTCTTCCTGCCTGTCTCCCCCCTGGTGCACCGGGGGCTCCCGGGGAGGCTGCACAGCGCAGGGCCTGGCGCCCCAGTTCTGCACTGCGGGGCTGAGGGCTCCTGAGGGCACCGTGCAGGGTCTGCCCCTGCCTGGCCTGCGTCCCGTGTCTCCGGGCTGCCGCTCCCCACAGGAATTAGCTGGGACGCCACACCCCGCCCCAAACACACAGGGCCACTGCTGGGCCGGAAGACAACTGGGGGCACTGTCCCACCCCTGCCCTTCCTGGGTGCCGTCCTCTTCCCCTGATCTTCCCCACGGGGACATCCCAGCGGGCCCTGCCGTCCCTGTGTGTGCAGACGGCAGGCACGTCCCTCCCTCTGTCCGGGGACGCACGTGTGGCGTGGGGGGCGGCCCCGGGAGAGAAGCATGGGGGGACACAGAGACCCCTCCGTCTGTGCAGCACGCAGACGCGCCACGCACCGAAGAGGCTGCGCCGCTCCCAGAGGCCGCGGACACCTGCTGTGCCGCTCCTGGGACGGTGTCAGTCCGTGTCCTGCAGAGACGCAGAAGTGCGGGGCTCACAGGCCCGGGTGCGGCTGGACAGACAGGAGGGGCTCCCTGTGGGAACCGGCTCAGGGGACGGCGGAGGCCGAGAAGTCCCACCTGCACCGCCGTCTGCGAGCTGGAGACCGGGGCGCCGGAGCCGCCACTCAGTCCAGTCCAGAGGCCCGAGCAGCTGGAGTTCCCACGTCCGGGGGCGGAGGAGGAGGATGTCCCAGCTCTGGAAGACAGAGCCGAGCCCCCTCCTCCGCCGTTTTAGGCCCCCAGTGGCTTGGAGGGTGCCTGCCCACGCTGGGGAGGGCGGATCTTCCTTCCTCAGTTTACCAATGCAAACGCCGATCTCTTCTGGAAACTCTCTCTCACACACACACCCAGAAATAAAGTTCACCAGCTATCTGGGCAACCCTTAGCCCAGTCACGGCGGCACCTGAAATTAGCCGTCGCGGGCGGTGACGGCCCTGCCTCGCTTGCAGATTCCCCCCACGGAGGAAGGTTTGAGGGAAGTGACTGAGCTGGTGACCACCTACCCCCAGGGCTTCAAGTTCTGGCTGGGCCCCGTCATCCCTGTCATCACTTTGTGCCACCCCGACATCCTCCGACCTGTCCTGAACGCCTCAGGTACCCTGCGGGGCTCGGGGTGGTGGGCGCCGTGCACACCCAGGGGCTTCTGGAACCCTCCTCCCCCAAGTTCCTCTGCGGCCCCTGCAGGGCCCGGGTCCCTCCCTCCCTCTGCTCCCTCAGCCACCTTCCTCCTCCCTGCATGTGACACCCCCCTACCCCAGCCTCAGTGTCTCCTCCCCGCTCTGCCGTCTGCTCCCTACCCTGCAGCTCCGGGCACCACGGGGGCCCCAGGAGGCCCCTCGGTTCAAGGCCTTGTCCTGGGGGGTCACCCCAGCTTCGTGTGGTCAGGAATGGACCCGAGGCAGATGCACTACGACAGCTCGGAGGAGAGCTGAGGTTTCGCTGGGGCAGCTGCAAGGCTTCCTGCAGGAGGGGCTGCAGGAGCTAGGTCTGCACGGATGAGGAGGAATTTTTTTTAAGTGGAGGAAGGGCGATGCCGCGGGCACCGTTAGTGTTCCAGGCTCCCTGCCCGGCCTGGTGTCGGCCTTGTGTGTGCCCAGGCCCGGGGCAAAGAGGAGAGCAGGTAGCGGGTGGAGGACCTGGGCAGCTTGCCTGAGTGCCACCACTGTGGGTCGGCTCCTTCTACCCCACCCGGTGGCTGGTCCGCCCTAAGTTCACTGCTCTTCCGCTGTGGGCCCCAGGAATCTCCAGCGGGAGACCCCAGGGAAGCCTGGTGCCCTTCCCCGGCTCTCTGCCCTCCCCTCCTTGGACAGCCCGGGCTGAGCAGGGAAATGGCAGCAGCCCACAGAGACTATGGCTCTGACCCTAAAATGCTGAGTGACTCTGGGCAGGTCCCTGCGTCTCTCTGGCTTCTGACATCTCTTTCTGTTGTAAGTGACGGAAACTCAACCTCATGGGGTGTCAGCAGAGAAAAATCTATTGAGCGCAAAGTCCAGAGAGGGTGGCTTTCAGGCGCGGCTGGATCCAGGTGTGAAACGCTGTCTTCAGCAATCTGTCTCCCTCTCTCTCGGTTTTACCTTTTGCTTCGCAAGGCCACCCTTTCCTCACGGTGTCCGTGAAGCGTTCCAGAAGCTTCGGAAAGCTTATCTTGTCCCCAGACCTTCCAGAAGTAGTCCCTGATTCTCTCTGTGATTGTCCCGGCCTGGGTCACAGGCCCAATTCCTCATCGAGCCACTGGGACTCTGATTGCCCAGTCTTGGCAGGTGCGGGGCTTCCAGAGCCACTGTTTCTGGGCACGAAGGAGTTTGAGGATGAGAAGGCAGGCCCTGGATTCAGACAGACGCGGGCTCAGGTCTGCGGCGTGCCCCTGCCTACCGGGGAGGCCGAGGGTGAGGGGCTTCCTCATTCAGAGCGTTCGTTTCTGTATCTGGAAAACGGGGAAATGGAAAGACAGCCCCTTCGAATGTGGCGTTTACGATCTTGCTTGGTTCATTCTGTCTCTGTAACCGAAGAGCTCAGAACTGGGTAATTTATAAAGAAAAGAAATGTCTACTCACCGCTCTGCAGGCTGGGAGTTCAAGGCTGAGCCGTTCTCTGTGCTCAGCTTCTCGCGACGGCGGGCCTTGTGCTGTGCCACAGCGTGGCAGACGGCGCCGCAGGGCAAGGGGGCAGGGCGCGCTAGCTCGGGTCTGCCTTCCCCTTCCTATAGAGCCACGAGTGCCGCTGCCCTGACGGCCCACGAATGCACTGACGGGTTAGTCTGTTCGGAGGGCGGACCCCTCGCCGTCCAGTTACCTCTTAAGGGCCCCCTCCCTCAATTCCGCCACTTGGGAATTCACGTTCAGCAGAGTTTCCCAGGGGCAGACATCGAAGCCACACCAGGATCCAAATGGGGATGGCCTTTTCTGTGCTGTCGCCGAGGCTCCTGGTGGCTGTGTTTGAGAACCTCGGGGGGGGGGATGTCTAGGGGGAGGCTCAGAGCAGAGGCCGATGAGACGAGGCACGGACTCCCCCCAGGCTCGGGGCTGAATCTCTGCCTGGCAGGTCATTCCCTCCGGCCGCCCGCGTCTCCCGCCCACCTGCAGCAAGCCCAAGCTCTTTGCTCCGGTAGACGCGGCCCTGGCCACGGCTCGCCCACAGCCGAGGTCTCTGTGCAGCCTCTGGAGGGTCTGGGGACTCGAGTGGAGGCAGGAGGGGCTGTGGCGGAGATGCCACTGCCTCAGTCTCCCCTAGACTGACCTGTATGACCCCTGTCTCACCTCTGGCCCTGATTGCTCCTGTCCGGGCATGTCTTGGTGACGACTGCTGCATGGACACTTCTAGTCACGTGTGCATTTACACCTGGGTCCAGGTGGCACCTGGTATGTGTCACACCTGGTTACACCTGTTACACCTGGAATGGAGGTCGCCATGTCTGGGGCTCAGCTGCGGCCGAGGGCACTGGGAACATGTCAGGGCCTCTCTGGTTCTTGTCTGCAGTGTCACTGGGGATCTCCTTTTGCTCCTGCTTCTCACGTCGGGGCCGTATGTGGAGCCGGTCTGAGGTCTGGCACCCAGGGCCCCTCTGCGGACTGTCTGAGGAATGATCTCGCCTGAGGCCAGCCTTCAGGTGTGCTCGGATCACACCTGCGCACAGTCCCACCTGGTCCACATCTGGGGCATAAAGAGATTCTAGTCATATTTAAATCCTATCTGGGGTCCCGCTGAGGGGCCTGCTGGGCTCGTGCCAGACACTCTCAGGTCAAATTCAGCCCATGCTGTGTCAGTGAGGGGTCTTCACGTGTGCCGTGGCTGTGTCGGGACCTGCTAACCCATCAGGGTCAGGTCACACGTCTGAGATCCCTGTCAGGGGACGCAGAGAGTTCTGGGGCAGACAGGGCACCCTGAGTTCTTATGAAGGTGTTTTGTAAGGCGTTGAGCTAGGTTTGGGTGTTGCAGACGTGGTGAATCACAAGGAGCCATGTCAAGGCATGGACGGCGCGTGCTGTGCCGTGTTGGCGTGTGTGCTGCTCTAGTGTCTGCTGCAGCCTGCGCTGGGGGTCCCTCCCCTCCCCCACCCCCCTGCTCCGTCTGCACTTGGACCCTTCCTGCCATGCTGGGCTTGGAGGGGGAGGTGCAAACCCCTGGCTGGGACCCCAACCCCCACCCCAACCCCCTTCCCTCCCCACTCCACGACCCTGATTGTCCTCGTTCATGTCAGCCACCGTCGCACTGAAGGATGATCTCTTCTTGAGGTTCATGAAGCCCTGGCTGGGTGAGTAGCTGCAGGTGAGGGGTGGGGACAGCCTTGTGGGGCAGGAAAAGGTGCTGCCTTTGACCACGGCCCTTGGCTGCCCTCCTAGGGGACGGGCTCCTGCTGAGCGCCGGTGACAAGTGGAGCCGCCACCGCCGCATGCTGACGCCCGCCTTCCATTTCAACATCCTGAAGCCCTACGTGAAGATTTTCAACGAGAGCGTGAGCATCATGCTCGTGAGTCCCTGGACACTGGGGTCCCAGCTGGAGCCTTGGGGAGGAGGGACCACAGACAGGTCTCATCTGGAGATTTGGCTCTGCGGGTGCCTTAGGGTCCTTGCTCTTCCTCTCTGAGCCTTGGTTTCCTCATCTGTAAAATGGGTATAATAATCCCTACTTAAAAGGAGGTCAAGATGAGGTCATGGCGTGCTGTAGCACATAGTAGGTGCTGAGACAGCGTCAGTTTCTGTGTTTCTCTCACAGAAGTGCAGTGAGCTCAGGAGAGCGATGATGAAGATCACATAGCAGCTGCTGCTGCACACAAACCACTTCCACACTGGTTGGTTTAATCAGTGTGCTCATGACGGCTAATAAGTGTACGGGACAGAGGGCTGGTTCGTGTGGGTGTGGGAGGGTCACTCGGCTGTGTGACCAGCTGCGGGTCAGGTGGCAGCTTTGTGATCCTGGCTCTGTCTCTCCCCGGTGTGGGCTCGGCCAGCATCCGGCTGATCTAGGGTGGCGCCAGCGGGGACACTGGACTCTCCCCCACGCGAGTCTCTCCCTCCTGCAGGGGTCCCCGGCTGTCCCCATGGCAGGGCCAGGGCTCCGAGACACTGAGACGAGGCTGCAATGCCTGCTGGAGTTTGTGATTATCAGAGTTACTATGTCATCATATTCCCCACTTCATATGGGCCAAAAAATACAGCCAAAAGTCCAGCAGAGAATCACAGCATGGGGGTCAAAATAGGCTCCATCTCTGAATGGACGTTGCTGAAAAATCACACGGCAAAGGATTTGGGCACTGGGAGAAGTACAGAATTGGGGTTAGGGATTTTTGTACATGCTTTGTATTTTTATTTCAGATTATTACGGAGGTTCAATCATTTTGGTTACAAAAATTGCTTTAGTACCGTGTGAGTCAAAGTTGTAAGCATGTTCATGACTGAGATAGTGTGCATTGTACCCGTTAGGTGTGAGTTTCAAATCCCCTCCTGCCCGTTTCCACCCGCTGGAGTTCTGACCAATATTATTTCCACATGTGCACATAAGTGTTCATCCATTAGTTCCAACTTAGTGGCAAGTACATGTGGTGTTTGCTTTTCTAGTCTTCTGATAATTCACTTAGAAGAATGGTTTCCAGGTGGGATGTGGGTTTTTGGAACTGCCTAGGATATTTTCCTTACTTGCAAGGTTATAAGTTAGCGTGTTACTGTCTCATGGATTCTGCCACAAGACATGAGACTCCAGGGTCAGAGGCAAAGGGCAGTTGACAACTCACAGCACAAGGGTCAGAGGCAAAGGGCAGTTGACAACTCATGCGCATCTTCTCGTTTTGCCTCCTTTTCCAAGCCGCCCAAATCCCATGTGGGTGACACAGATGGGATTCTATCGATGGCAGTTGTTGGAGTCTATTGAGTTACAGAGGAGGAGCACCAGGCTCACGGAATCTGAGTGTACAGCAAACAGACATGGGCCTCATGTGCGTCCAGGGGGAATCACGACCTCATCCCTCCAGGTTCTTCTCTGCAAGCACAAGGCTGGGAAATGATCTGGGTCGAGAACGTCAGGGCTTTGCATCCTTGGCATGCCCAGCAAGGACGCTCAGCGTGCAGGGAAGATACTTTTGACGCCAATTTATACCAACAAATATGAGGAAAGCCAACATTTCTGAGCACTCACTCTAGGACAGAAATGGTCCTTGGCACCAGTTCTGTTATATAAATTGTCCCATTGAATTCTAATGCTCCTGTGAGTTAGAGTTTCTTTTTATCCCATTACAGACGAGGAGACTGATGGCCAGAAAGATTAGAGGGGTTGCTCCAGTCTCCCCGTGTAGTAAGTCCCTGGGGTGGGGAGCAAGGATTCTAACCTGGTTTATCTGGCACCAAAGCAGGTCAACTTAAATTTCCCTGAAGATCTGACAGATGGGACCTTAAGGGACGGCACTGAGGTGGCCAAGGGCGCTCGCCGCACCGGGCGCAGAGCTGACATGTGAACTCTGGTCTCTGGCTCCCAGCCATGGGGTCTTCATCCCCTAATAGTAAAAGTTCTGCTTTCACCCAAGCCGGTCCTCCCTGGAGATGGGTACCCGGGCAGAGGACCAAGAGGCTGGTTCTGAATGTGTCCATCCAGATGGCTGGGGTTGGGGACAGGCTCCAGGGAGCCAGGGCCAAACCCCAGCCCCATGCCCTTCTCTGTCCAGGCCAAGTGGCAGTGCCTGGCCTCGGAGGGCAGCGCCCGTCTGGACATGTTCGAGCACATCAGCCTCATGACCTTGGACAGTCTGCAGAAATGCATCTTCAGCTTTGACAGCCATTGCCAGGAGTGAGTCCTTGCCCGGGGCCTGGGACCTTGAGCCGTGGACCCAAGGGGGTCGGTGTGGGAGGGAGACTGAGGACAACAAGCACAGGAGCCGTTCTGGAGCGGGTACGTCATAGCTGGGCAGTGAAGGGCAGGGCAGGGAAGGGAGTAATGTGTGAGTGAAGGCAGGGAGGCCGGGACGAGCAGAGCACGTGCAGCAGACAGGAGGAGCGGGGCTTGGAGGGAGACAGGGGTTGGATCTCAAGCACACGGAACAGTCAGGCGGAGTGGGATGAGCTTTATCAGGAGGTTTCCAGGGAGACGTTGCGGCTTACACTGGGCATGGTCAGGCTGAGCTCTGTGGAGAGCTGAGTGTCGTGTAGTCACCAGACGGAGTTGAGTTTGGATGCAGGAGGCTACGGTGGGGGCTGGGCCATGGACCAGGTGGGATGGGATATCATCTGGGCTCTGTGCTCGGTTTCAGGAAGGAGAAGGGCCAGGACTGGTTACTGGGCAGGGACAGAGGGGAGCAGGGCACGTGTCCATGCTATGCTCTGGGTGCCTAGTGGCCCGTGGCAGCTCACGGAGGTGGAGGCAGGCAGAAGAGAGGGTCTGGAGGGTCACGTCTCACGGCTGACGCCCTCCGTGTACCTGTGGGGCGGTCTGCTCCTGGAGACTCGCTTTCCCGCTGGGAGGGGGGTCTTGGCTGCTGGCGGGAAACACTCCCGGGGTTCAGGTGAGTTGAGTCGCCTCCTCCCCACTCCCCCGTCCTGCAGGAAGCCCAGTGAGTACATCGCCGCCATCCTGGAGCTCAGCGCCCTGATCGAGAAGAGAAGCCAGAACATCCTCCTGTACGCGGACTTCCCGTACTCTCTCACCCGGGACGGGCGGCGCTTCCGCGAGGCCTGCCGCCTGGTGCACGGCTTCACGGACGCCGTCATCCAGGAGCGGCGCCGCGCCCTCCCCGGCCAGGGCGTGGACGACTCCCTCAAGGCCAAGGCCAAGGCCAAGACTCTGGACTTCATCGACGTGCTCCTGCTGAGCAAGGTGGGCTGCCCGGGACCCGAGCTCCAGGGATAGGCCGGGCGCTTCACGTCAGATGCCAAACAGAAGAACTTGGGCTTGACCCAGGGGGTTCTGGGGGGGCTTGGGAATCGTTTGAGTCAGGAAGGGAACAGTCAGAGACAGGGTCTGGAGAGGAGTCTCCACAGGTCAGCCGTCCGGGGACTGCTAAGTCGGGATCTATGACAGCCTCAGATTCGACTCCATTCACGAGCTATTGTGTTGGTCTGCCGCGCTGTTACCTGTGTCCGTGTGTCTGTGTCTCTGTCCAGTCTGTGTCTCAGCTGACGCACGTGCCTGACCCTGGATTGGGGCAGCCTGTTTGTTACTCACGGCAGTAGCGGCAGCCAGCGTGCTGGATTGCTGTGCCGGCTCCCACGCCCAATCTGCTCCCAGGGCAATGTGATATTTTTACCTCTTACTGCACCAGAATTTTCACCAAAGCAGTGGGGCCCCCATACTATGGGTCTTGGAGCTCGTAGAGAACAGCTGGCACATGTGTGCCTTCCTCCTTCCAGAGAAAGAGAGAGAGAAAGAGAGAGCACTTTCTTCTGGAGTATAAGCTACTCTCCAGTGAGATGGCTATGATTGTGGGTTTATAGGAAAAGTGCCTTCAGGGGAGATAAGATTCTCTGTGTTTATCGTCCTAGAAGGTGAGCAAATCTCTTTGGGACAACACCTAATTTCTAAGCTCCAAGGCAAATTGCCATTTAAGCATCCTGAAACCCAGGTTGCCAGCAACTTTTCCCCCAGAAGCCCTCATTATGCAGAAACATGAAAACATTCACGGATCACCGATTCCTCCCACCAGGGATGAGAGAGGGGGCGAGGCAGTCGGGCAGGAAGCCCAGCAGGCGAGGGCTCTGGCCACGGTGTCCTGGGAGATCTAGGAGAGCAGGGTGGGTTCGGGTCTCTGGAAGGGGGATGCGTCTTCAGAGATCAGCCCAGGTGAGACCCGGGAGTCTCAGAGCTGGTGAGATTTGTTGGGTTTTTCTTCTCTGCAGGATGAAGATGGAAAGCAGCTGTCAGATGAGGATATAAGAGCAGAGGCTGACACCTTCATGTTTGGGGGTGAGCGTCCCAGTGTGGGGACTGCAGTGGGGACAGGGGTCTCTGCATCCCAGGGGTGCGGTAGGTGGACCCTGATCACTCCATCCTCCCACCCTCCCTGAGAGCCAACAAGCAAGGGCGCTGTCCACCGCTCTGGTGCTGAAGCAGCTCAGAGACCCGGGTCAACCTTCTCGCCCCTCAGGCCATGACACCACGGCCAGCGGTCTCTCCTGGGTCCTGTACAACCTCGCGAGGCACCCGGAACACCAGGAGCGCTGCCGGCAGGAGGTGCGGGGGCTGCTGAGGGGCCGTGAGCCTGCGGAGATTGAGTGGTGAGTGTGGGTCCTCACGGCCTGTCCCCAAGCCCCTCTCCTTGGTTCTGCTGCCAGGCGGGGAGGAGAGAAGTCCTTTTCCTTTATTCTACCAGTATTTCTCAGGGGTGATCAGAGCAGAGCCCAGAGACAGGACTTGGGACCCAGTTGGCTGTCAGGGGAAAGATTGTAGGTTTTGGGGACAGAAAGACCTGGGTTTTTGAGAGAACTCGTAATGATGTGTGAGTGCTAATGATGCCACCTAGCAGGTGTTCAGTAAATGGACTTGGTCTCCACTTCCTTTCCTTTCTCCGTGAAATACCATTGCTTTAAACAGCGTCACTCACTTAATGTTCTCTCCCGCTGCCTTGCCGCCCCCAGTTCTGTGCCCGGCACCTCTCTGTGCTCTGGAGACCTGGGGAGGACACAGCCCAGGGATGTCCCTTCCCGGTGCTCCCGGTCTGGTGGGGGGACAGTCCCCCATGGGGATGTCCGCAGCCCACAGGGGGGTGCATAGAGTTGGGAGCGAGAGAAGCATGACTGGGGGTTAGAAAGTGTCTCCGCTGAGTCCCTGAGTGGGGGTCAGTGGACACCTGGGCACAGGTGGGCAGCGGTGCTCTGAGTCAAGGAGACGGACTGGCAGAGGTGTGGGGGCAGACGACAGACACAGAGGGAGAGAGAAGTTTCAATGGTCAACTTTACCCCAAGGGCAATGGGGAGCCAGGGGTGGAGTTTGAGCAGGAGAGGGAGAGGTCAGATCTGGGTACCAGAAAGATCTCTCTGGGGCTAGTGTGGACAGGATATTGGAGGGGACACGCTGTGGAATGAGGGTGCAGGGGGGAAGCTCTGAGGCCTGAGCCAGGTCACGGATGGGGGGATACAACGGGAGCATGGGACTAGACAGGTGTTTGGAGGTGGTGTCCTCCCGTCCAAGCTTCTGCTTAGCACAGCATTTTCTGCGAGGCAGAGAAACATTTTCATGCATTTAAAACCAGGATGTCAGGAAGAATTATGCACTTGGTAAAAAAAAAAAAAAAAAAGTGTCCAGAAGAGTTTATGACAAATGTAAGCTTACTTCTTAAGCTTCGCCCTAGTAGTGACCAGGATTTCCTGTATGGCCTTCCAGAAAACGGCTAACCGATGCCCAGGTTTATATGAACACACGCTCTCTTCTTCCGTACTAATGGCAGTATGTAAAGCCAACACAGGTCTGCACATTAACAATATGCCTTTGTGATTGTTTCTTTGTCTCAAAACATAAGCTTTGGAAATGAGTGTATTTTTAATTTTTTAATTTTTTTTTTTTTTGAGACAGAGTCTCGCTTTGTTGCCCAGGCTAGAGTGAGTGCCGTGGCGTCAGCCTCACTCACAGAAACCTCAAACTCCTGGGCTTAAGCAATCCTCCTGCCTCAGCTTCCCAAGTAGCTGGGACTACAGGCATGCACCACCGTGCCCAGCTAATTTTTTGTATATATATTTCTAGTTGGTCAATTAATTTCTTTCTATTTATAGTAGAGACAGGGTCTGGCTCTTGCTCAGGCTGGTTTTGAATTCCTGACCTCGAGCAATCCGCCCTCCTGGGCCCCCCAGAGTGCTAGGATTACACTTAAGTAAATGTTTGCAGTTATAATAGACATTGCCAATTTTCTTGCCAGTCTCTGTACTGATGAGAACTGTACACACCCCATCCTGCAGTGTGATAGGGCTAGTAGTAGTCCTCATATCTTCCTTTGGTGTAGCTTGTATAGTAGTCAATTGTGCGGATGTAGCATGATTTATCTAAACATCTTCCCATGGATGTATATTTGTAAATTGTTTCCAGCCTTTTGCTAAATCAAACACGGTGCAGTCAGCATGTGTGTACACTCACCAGTGCTTCAAGAAGGAGCATTACTGAGGAACAGATTCCAAGGCGTGCAGTTGGTGAATCAAAGACCATTTGCACTGCACAGTTTTAGTGATTGTAAATCCATTCCTGTTACCTGAGTTTGATGACACCAGCTTTGCCATAACTTCAACAATACTATTATTGAATTTTAAATCTTTGTCAATCTTTATATTTCTTGTTCGAATGGACATTTCTTTAAATAACAGTGAGCTTGAACATCACTTGCACGTGTTGATAAGCCATTCGTTTTCACTTTATGGAAGCGGTCGTCTTACATGTTTTGCTCTTTTTTTTTGGGTTCATTGTTTTTCATATTTCTTTAGAGGCATGTGTATCAAAATTAATCTTTTTTTTCTGTCTTGTGTTGCAAAAGATTGCCTTTTGATTTGAGGAGGCGGTATTTTGGTTAATTTTTATGAAGCCAAATTTGTGTACATGTTGTTTTACAGCCAGCCTACACATCCATTTCCTGGGGGGTTGTGGGGCTTCTGTTACCAGATGCGAAGTTTTCACTTATTGACATGTCTGTCTCTCTCCTGTTCCACGGGTCTATTTTGACGGTTTTGCAGCAGTGCCATGCTATTTTTATTACTGTGACTTTGGGATAGGTCTTAGTATCTGGTGGAAGAACTTCCCCCTCTTTAATATTTCATTTTCAAATTGATCTACCTCTTCATGATCCTTTATTCTTCCAGAAAAATGTTAGAGTAAGTTTATCAACTTCCTAAAAAGTCAGATAGATTTTAAGTTGACTTGAATATATCTCATTGGTTGATTTCGATATACAATTGATTTGTGGGAAACATAACTTAATAATATTGACACATCCTCTCTCATAGTATGAAATGGATATTCACCTATTCAAATAATCTTTAGTCTGTTAACAGAGTTCAAAATATTTGCTTATAGATCTTTTGCATGTTTGCTAAACTAATGCTTAGACACTTTTGTTGCTATAGTGAAGTGTGTCTTTTAACTGGATTGAAGGAAATTTATCAGTTTATCTGGAATATAGAGATTTTATGTTTCTTATGTTTAATTCAGGTATTTTATATTAATATTATTAGCATCTTCTCTTGTCTTATCTTTTCCAACTGGTTGTTATTTCTACATAGAGAAACTCATGATTTAGGCATATAAATTTTGCACCCAATAAGCATAGTAAATGCTAATATCGAAAGGGAAAAATGTGGCTCATTTAGGAAAAGCACCTGGAACAACTGGGAAGCTGTCTGGAAATGTACAAAAGAGTCACGTATTTAATATTTTTTAAAGAAGAAGAGTCTTAAAAGCTGTAGTTAAAACCACAGGGAAATTCTTTTATAGCTCCAGTGTAGGAATAACCTATTTTGATATAAATCCCAGGAGACAGACAAGAAGAGAATGAGATAGTGTTCAATGAGAAAAAATACACAGTAGTGTGTATAGTACAATAGTATAACTACAGTGTAGTTATATATCATGCTACTGTGTAATTTCTTAAAGATGCTTAAGAGGTACCTTTAGAAAGATACATTAAAAATAGTAACATAGGCAACCTGTGGGGTGGTGTTGGGCCATAGGGGTTGGTGACATTGTAGAGTTTTCAAATTTTCAACTAGTTAAGTGTATCACGTCCTGGTATTTTAAATACCCACTGGAAAACAAGTGGGCAAAGAATTCAGCCCACTTACTGGATCTTCAAAGTTTATAAAAGTTATGCGGTGGAATCTCTTGTGTTTTTTAGTTATAAAATCACTACCTGCCAAAATGATACATTTACTGCAACATTTCAAATTGTGTTACCCTCCTTTTTTCTTGTCTAATTGCATTTGCTAGTATCTCTAGTAAGTAAGAAATAAGAGTAAAACATTGATTCTATGTATTTTGTTTCTTATTCATTTGTATTTTTTTTTTTTGAGACAGAGTCTCACTTTGTTGCCCAGGCTAGAGTGAGTGCCATGGCATCAGACTAGCTCACAGCAACCTCAAACTCTAATCCTCCTGCCTCAGCCTCCCAGGTAGCTGGGACTACAGGCATGCGCCTCCATGCCTGGCTAATTTTTTCTCTATATATTAGTTGGCCAATTAATTTCTTTCCATTTATAGTAGAGACGGGGGTCTCGCTCTTGCTCAGGCTGGTTTCAAACTCCTGACCTGGAGCCATCCGCCCACCTCGGCCTCCCAGAGTGCTAGGATGACAGGCGTGAGCCACAGTGCCCAGCCTATTCATTTGTATTTTGATTTTGCTTTCTTGCCATAAAAATATTTTTTCTGCACATTTGTTAACTTTTTGTAGTTTGATTTTGGATGCTGTGTTTTCCTCAGAACAATCTTTAAAAAATACCTGGCTAAATTTCCTATGGTACTTTTCTCATTCTCTGCTCTTCTGGTTTTTTCTGCTTTTCTAATTCTCAAATATTTGATTCCTATGGAGCTTACTTTGTTATAGGGAGAAAAGAGCTCATTGGGAAACACACAGGCTGGAAAATTCTATTTCTGTCTTTGCTCCCTAGACATTAATGATTATTGGGGATGGGCATTTCCACAGGGACGACCTGGCCCAGCTGCCCTTCCTAACCATGTGCATCAAGGAGAGCCTGCGGCTGCACCCTCCAGCACCAATGATCTCCCGACGCTGCACCCAGGACATCGTGCTCCCCGATGGCCGGGTCATCCCCAAAGGTGCCCGCAGGGCAGGGGGAGGAGGAACCTGGGCAGGAAGACGGGCCCATCAGGCAGTGGGGCCCTGTCCTGACTGCTCCCTCCTCTCACCCAGGTGTCATCTGCGTCATCAATATATTAGGGACTCATCACAACCCAGCTGTGTGGCCGGACCCCGAGGTGCTCACTGACACCCCCCACCACCATGTTTGCCCATTCTGGGGGTCCTAGAGGAGGGGGCGGGGCTTCCACAGGGAAATGCGAGCTCTCCTCTCTCCCCGACTTCCAGACACTCTCGTCTGTCCCTCCGAGGCTGGCGGTGCTGGGAGACCCCCCGCAATCGAGCCTGTGTCCCTCTCGCCCCAGGTGTATGACCCCTCCCGCTTCGACCCAGAAAACGCCAAGGAGCGGTCACCTCTGGCTTTCGTTCCCTTCTCGGCAGGGCCCAGGTGAGGGTGGGGTGTGCCCCAGGCAGGGATGGGGTGGGGGTGGGGGTCTGGCCCTGACGGTGGGAAAAGCTGGGGGAAGAGGAGCTGCAGAGGGTCACGGTTTCAGCTCTCCTTCCCTCCCCGCTCCTGAGGTTAAGGGCTAAGGTCCACAGAATGGGGTCCCTGAGAGGGGACGCTTTCCCTGGCTGCTGTTGTGAGTCGGGGGCTGCCGTCTGTGCCAGGCTCAGGGGTTACACAAGCCCACGCTATGCATGTGCGTGTGCGTGTGCGTGTTAGGGACGAGGGGCGGGGGTGGGGGGTCCCGGGCATACTTAGCTCCTCTCTCTGCCCCTCAAGCTGCTCTGGGCCAGGTGTCAGGCGCGATGGGGGCGGGATGCTCAGAGTCCCCACCTCCGTCCGCCCCCAGGAACTGCATCGGGCAGACCTTCGCCATGACCGAGATGAAGGTGGCCCTGGCGCTCACGCTGCTGCGCTTCCGCGTCCTGCCCGACCGCACGGAGCCGCGCAGGAGGATGGAGATGATCCTGCGCGCCGAGGGCGGCCTCTGGCTGCGGGTGGAGCCGCTGGAGTCAGGCCAGCCGTGACCCCTCCGCCCCGTCCTCCTGCCTTTGCAGACTCCCGGGAATAAAACTGCGCCGTCACCTCTGCCCGGGCCCGGCCAACAGCCGGCGGGGGACGCTTGGGGACTGCGGGACCCAGGGGCTGGGGGCTCTGAGCTGGACACCCTGACCGCCTCTCTGGCTGAGCACAGCGCTCCTGTGCCAGTCGCTGCTTCTCTCAGAGCCCAAGTATGGACTTTACTCTTCAGGTGATAGGGAGCCATGGGAGGTGTTTGAGCAAGAGAGGGACCAGGGTTAAGGACAAATTGAAGGGGCAAGATTGAGGCTCTGAGGTAAGGAGAAGAACTCCTAGAGATAGATCCCTTCATCTCGACTGTAGGTGCCCCCCCCACCGAGACAGAGCCCCCTGCCCAGCCCAGAACACAGGGGGCAAGGGCCGGCACCTTCCACCTGGCAGCCTCTCCGAGACTGTTGTCCCTTCCTGCTCTTGCCACGTCCCACCCCTGTGCCTGCCCCTCCCCTGTGGTCCCACCCGTGACCCCTTCCCCCACCTGTCTTATTATGGGCTGTCTTACTATGGGCTGTTGGCTACGTGTGATGTCGGGATGGTGGGTGTGTCTTTCACAGAAAGGGCTGGGTGCCCGAGGTCCACGCGGGCGTCACCGTGGGCTGAGTAACACGGCGCTTGGCATTTTCTTAGCAACACTGTGGCCGATTCACGGCAGGCTTGTAGATGAGACACAACGGTTTAGCGTTTACAACTATTGAAGCTGAGACATCGAAAATCATTACGCTTTTCTTCTACTTCTGCGTCTACTGGAAATTTCCACATAAAATGTAATCCATGCAATTTATCTATTATTAACTGCTTAAAAAGGGAAACATCGTTTAAGAAGAAAATCGGTGAAGTTGGAGGAGGAACTCCAAGGACATTCCAAGGAAATGTCTTAGCCTGCAAAAGACAGCTACTTATGAGCCTTCCATAAATATAGTGCTTGACAGTGAAACGTGAAGAGCATTCTATTCTAGATAAGAAACGAGCTATGCAGTGAAATGTGAAGAGCATTCTATTCTAGATAAGAAACGAGCTATGCAATCTACAAAGTTGTGCAATAAAACCAGAAGCCCTGAGGGGATAACTTGTAAAAACGGCAGGGAAATATCACACAAGCGAAATATAAACATGCAAATAGCTCCTCGTACACAAACAGTGTTGGTCTAACCTGAAATATTATTCATGCTAGGATATATTGACACAAATAGGATGACTAGGAGCTCATCCATTCATTCACTCTCCACCCCACTTTTGAGGAAATGTCGCAGACTCTACACGAGGTTCTGCACCTCGCGGTCTTACTTGGTATCATATCTCTCCTCTCTTGACATGCGAACATACAGCAAGGAAGGTGCATTTTAAACAAACCCCGTCTTCATCGATGTTACCACTGGTTACATTTGAGGTCACCACCATGAAGCATCTGCTTTCTAATGTTCTTTAAAGGAATGGACCATGAGTGCGTGCGTGCATGCGTGCGTGCGTGTGTGGGGGGTGAGCTCTCCGTCCTGGGGGGCATACAAGCAGAGACTGCCAGGGATGCAGGAGCTTGGTGGCGCGCGGCCCATCTCTTCACTGGGCAGGAGGTGGCATCCACGCACTGACCTGCCCCCGGCTGCCGACACGGCTGGGGTCTCCCCCAGGAATCCAGCCGTGAGCAGAGCCCGACGCCTGGCAGGTGTCCGTGGGTTCCCGTGGCCACTTCCCCATGGAAACCCTTCTGGATTCGGGCCCGGGCTCCTCGAGCCCAGCAGGTGCTCCCCGAGTCGTGCCCGACAGCCGCAGAGCCAGACGGTGGGGACGGGCCGGACCGCAGGGCCCTTCTTCCAGATGGCGCAGGGTCCGCGTCTCCGGCCCCGGCGGGGCCAGTCCGAGCCCCGGAGCGGCTCACAGGGCGACGGCAGCGACCTCCGCATCGGCGAGCAGCGTCACGAAGCCCTCGCTCGTCTCCTGCAGTTTACAGACCGTCTCTCTCTCTCTCGGTTGTCGCCACAGTCCCGAGAGGCGAGTTCTGCTGAAAGGGCGGCTCAGGGACGCAGGTGTGCGCAGCCCAGGGACGGAGCTGAGGCTGGGTGGGTGGGGGCCCTACCCTGCCCCACCAGCCCTGCGACTTCGACTGCGGGCTGTCACTTAAGTACCTCCCAGATTTGGTTCCTCATTTGTAAAGTGGAAACAACAACGGTGAATATGATCGAAGGACTTAAAACGGGCTCAGCGACTTGTGCTGGCAAAGGGTGGTGGCCGCCATCGCCGCTCTAGGATTCTGCCCATCCCGGGCACATAGTAGGTCTGCAGTGAGCTGAGCCCCTCTGGCCACGCGGGGCTCTTTCTTCTGCGTCCCCTGCCTGGTTCGTCATAGTCCGGGTTTGCCCGCAGACCCTGAAGGGGACGAACCTGCCAGCAGGGGAGGCCTTCCCTGCCAGAGAGGAGGAGACTCAGGAGGGCACGCCCACCGCCTGAGCAGGGCTGGGCCGCTGCCCAAATCCGCTGGCTGATTGGGCTGGGCGGGGGCGGAGGGAGGTTTGGAGTCTCCCTGACATCTGCGAGTGTCAGGACTGTCTTTTCCCACCCTCCCGCTGCGCAGCTCTGCCGGGAGCCCCGCCCTTCCCGCCCTCCCTCACCCGAGACCCCCCATGGGCAATGGGGATCAGAAGTCAGGGAGAGCCCAGGGCGGGGGTTGCCCTACGTCTGTCGGGTGGTGCGTCCTGGGTGTGGGAGGAGGAGGCAGGTGGTGACACGAGGGCCTCTGGATATTTCCCCTCTGGGGCCACCACATGGACTGATGCTCCGCTACTATAGGTGTCCCTGGATTCATATGGCATTGTCCCCAGTGAATGGGACAGAGTAGCATGGCAGAGGGAAGGGTGTTGGCTTGAGGGTCTGAAGGACCTGGGTTGCTATGAGCTCTGCCACTTTGGCTAGACACTCGCCCTCTCGGAGCCTCAGTTTGCTCTCCTGTTAAATGGGCATCTTCCCTCTTCTAGAAGCCATTGCTTGGGTCTCTGCATCAATCTCCAAGCTCTGCCCGAGAGTCGAGGGCAGCGGGGTGGAAAGGCACTGGGCATTGGGATGCAGGTGAGCACCTGACACGAAGAAGGCACGCTTTCTGCAGAGCACCTGGCACACAGTAGACAGCATGTATGTAGAGTGCCCAGCACACAGCGGGTGCACTTTACGTAGCGCACATAGTGGGTGCGCTTTACATAGAGCACGAAGTGGGTGCACTTTACGTAGAGCACACAGTGGGTGCACTTTATGCAGTGCATGCACTGGGTGCACTTTACATAGAGCACGAAGTGTGTGCACTTTATGTAGAGCACACAGTGGGTCCACTTTACATAGAGCACGAAGTGGGTGCACTTTATGTAGAGCACACAGTGGGTCCACTTTACATAGAGCACGAAGTGGGTGCACTTTACGTAGAGCACACAGTGGGCGCACTTTACATAGAGCACGAAGCGGGTGCACTTTACGTAGAGCACACAGTGGGTGCACTTTATGCAGTGCATGCACTGGGTGCACTTTACATAGAGCACGAAGTGTGTGCACTTTATGTAGAGCACGCAGTGGGTCCACTTTACATAGAGCACGAAGTGTGTGCACTTTATGTAGAGCACACAGCGGGTCCACTTTACGTAGAGCACGAAGTGGGTGCACTTTACGTAGAGCACACAGTGTGTGCACTTTACGTAGAGCACGAAGTGTGTGCACTTTACGTAGCGCACACAGTGGGTGCACTTTACGTACAGCACACAGTGGGTGCACTTTACGTACAGCACACAGTGGGTGCACTTTACATAGAGCACACAGTGGTGCACTTTACGTACAGCATGAAGTGGGTGCACTTTACGTCGAGCACACAGTGGGTGCACTTTACGTCGAGCACACAGTGGTGCACTTTACGTACAGAACAGTGGGTGCACTTTATGCAGTGCACGCAGTGAGTGCACTTGACGTAGAGCACACAGTGGGTGAACTTGACGTAGAGCACGCAGTGGGTGCACTTCACGTAGAGCACACAGTGGGTGCAATTTACGTAGAGCACGCAGTGGGTGCACTTCACGTAGAGCACGCAGTGGGTGCACTTGACGTAGAGCACGCAGTGGGTGCAATTTACGTAGAGCACCCACGTGCACTTCACGTAGAGCACACAGTGGGTGCACTTGACGTAGAGCACGCAGTGGGTGCACTTCACGTAGAGCACGCAGTGGGTGCACTTGACGTACAGCACGCAGTGGGTGCACTTGACGTACAGCACACAGTGGGTGCACTTCACGTAGAGCACACAGTGGGTGCACTTGACGTAGAGCACACAGTGGGTGCACTTGACGTAGAGCACACAGTGGTGCACTTTACGTACAGCACACAGTGGGTGCACTTCACGTAGAGCACGCAGTGGGTGCACTTGACGTACAGCACACAGTGGGTGCACTTGACAGAGCACACAGTGGGTGCACTTGACCTAGAGCACGCAGTGGGTGCACTTCACGTAGAGCACGCAGTGGGTGCACTTCACGTAGAGCACGCAGTGGGTGCACTTCACGTAGAGCACGCAGTGGGTGCACTTCACGTAGAGCACGCAGTGGGTGCACTTCACGTAGAGCACACAGCAGAAGGACTTCACGGCCTCCTGCACAGAGCAGAGCCCTGGCCCACAGCGGCTCCAGGGCTAGTGGCCAGCTCCTTCCCTTCACTTTCTTATTTGGGGCTCCCAACTGTGTAGACCCATCCTCTGTCCCCCAGTGAGGACCTCCTCTGACACCCCATTTCCCAGATGGGGAGACTGAGCCCAGGATGGGCGGCCCCGCCCGCAGTCAGAGCGAGGACGGGCGGCACGGGGGACTCCGCTCAGGGTCCCCTGGCTCTGCCCTCCCGGCCTGGACCCCGTGCGTGCACGGCCCCTCTCGGCCCCGGCCTCCACGTCTCTGCTCCGGACGCTGAGCCCGGCCTCCAGGTTTGCCCTTGGACTCAGCAGGGCTCCGGGCGCAGAGTCCCTCAGGCTATGAAGAGACCCGCGTGTGGGGCGGGGCGCTATTTTGAGACGTCCACTAAGGTTTCTCTCGGTGTCCACCTCCTGGCACCCTCAGGCGGCCCATCACCCTCAGAAACCACCCCTTCCTGTGCGCGCAGCCCTGGCGGGGAAAGCCCCGCCTCGGTGAGCACAGACCTTACGGCTCCCTGCCCGAGTGCCAGGCACTCTCTCAAAAGTCGTGGCAGGAACAACGACCTTGAAAGGCAGCGTGCTTCCACAGACTTTCTGAGAGGGGCGGTGGCATGGCCACACGGACCGAGCATTCACCGTGCAGCAGTCACGGCTCCGAGTCCTTTGCGTTTGGCCCTGAGGACACCCCTGAGGTCGGTAGTGTTGCTGTCCCCATTATAGGGTTGAGGACACGGAGGCACAGAGAGGGACAATAACTTGCCCCAGTCACACAGCAGAGCCGAGAGTTGAGTCCAAGCAGCCAGGCTCCGGAGCCCGTGCTTGTGGGGTTGGTGTTTGTGCCCACTGGTCTGGCTGTGAATCTCCAGGGTCGAATGGGTTGGCGCTGCCCCCACCCCGCCCCGAGATGGGCCCGGGGGGCCTGTGATGGGAACGGAGGAGGGACCGGAGGTGAGAGGGTGGGGAGGAGCCGCCCCTGACCCTCCCGTGGGAGCTGCTGGGGGGCTCGGCCCGTGTGCGCTGTCCAGGCCGCCCGGGCAGCACCGGGGGCCGGAAGAGGGAAGGGAGGGGCTCCCTGAAGCTGGGGGAGGGGCCACGGGTGGGGCCACGGGGGAGGGGCAGGCACAGGGGTGGGACGTTGGCAAGAGCAGGAAGGGACAACAGTCTCGGAGAGGCTGCCAGGTGGAAGGTGCCGGCCCTTACCCCCTATGTTCTGGGCTGGGCAGGGGGCTCTGTCTCGCGGCAGGGGAGGGGGGCACCTGCAGCCCAGACCGAGGGACCTGCCTCTACTGTGTTTCTTGCTGACTCAGAGCCTCAGTACTGCCTGTTAAGTCTGTCCTCAACCCTGCTCAAACACCTCCCATGGCTCCCTATGGCCCACAGGAGAAAGTCCATACCTGGGCTCTGAGACAACCCGGGATCCGCCTGAGGACACTGTGGTCAGCCAGAGAGGAGGCAGTGAGGTTTGTGGGCTCAGAAGCACCAGCCGCACCTCAACCCTCCCAGGCCCACGCCCTGGATCCCGCAGTGCCCCCCGGGGGCTCCCTGCCGTCTGTCTACCAGGCTCAGGCAGAAGTGACAGCTCAGTGTTATTCCCAGAAATCTGCAAAGGTAAGTGGACGGGGTGGAGGGGTCACTGCGCGCCCGTCTCCAGCGGCTCCACGCGCAGCCAGAGGCCGCCCTCGGCGCGCAGGATAATTTCTGGCTTCCTGCGCGGCTCCGTGCGGTCGGGCAGGACGCGGAAGCGCAGCAGCGTGAGCGCCAGGGCCACCTTCATCTCGGTCATGGCGAAGGTCTGCCCGATGCAGTTCCTGGGGGCGGACGGAGGTGGGGACTCTTGAGTCCTCCCGGGACAAGCATCCTGGCCCCATCGCACCTGGAACCTGGCCCGAGAGGCCCCTGCCCCCCAGACCCAGATCAGCTGGAGGGGCGGAGACAGGAGCTACATATACCCGGGACTCCCCACCTGCCCACCGCACGCAAACGGTAGTGTGGGCGTGGCTTGCGTCACCCCGAGCTGGCCCAGACTGCAGCCCCCAACTGACAACAGCAGAAAAGGGGAAGGGGGCGCTGAGCGCAGCGCGGTACCCTCACGGGGGGACCCCGGTCTGTGGACCTCTGGCCTTAACCAAGGGGGGAGCGGGGAGGGAAGGAGAGCTGAAACTGTGACCCTCTGCAGCTCCCCTTCCTCCACCTTTTCCCACCGTCAGGCCCAGACCCCTAACTCACCACCCCACCCCTGCCTGGGACATGCACCACCCTCACCTGGGCCCTGCCGAGAAGGGAACGAAAGCCAGAGGCGACCGCTCCTTGGCGTTTTCTGGGTCGAAGCGGGAGGGGTCATACACCTGGGGCGAGAGGGACACAGGCTCGATTGGGGGGGGGGGTCTCCCAGCACCGCCAGCCTCGGAGGGACAGACGAGAGTGTCTGGAAGTTGGGGAGAGAGGAGATCTCCCATTTCCCTGTGGAAGCCCCGCCCCCTCCTCTAGGACCCCCGGAATGGGCAAACATGGTGGTGGGGGGTGTCAGTGAGCACCTCGGGGTCCGGCCACACAGCTGGGTTGTGATGAGTCCCTAATATACTGATGAGGCAGATGACACCTGGGTGAGAGGAGGGAGCAGTCAGGACAGGGCCCCACTGCCTGATGGGCCCGTCTTCCTGCCCAGGTTCCTCCTCCCCCTGCCCTGCGGGCACCTTTGGGGATGACCCGGCCATCGGGGAGCACGATGTCCTGGGTGCAGCGTCGGGAGATCATTGGTGCTGGAGGGTGCAGCCGCAGGCTCTCCTTGATGCACATGGTTAGGAAGGGCAGCTGGGCCAGGTCGTCCCTATGGAATCACACCCCACCCCAAACAATTATCCAGGGAGCAAAGAGAGAAACAGAATCCTCCAGGTGCTGTGTTTCCCAAAAGGACCTTTTATCCTTACGAGAAAGTAAGCTCCACGGGAATCAAATATTTGAGAATTAGAACAGCAGAAAAAAACCAGAAGAGCAGAGAATTAGAAAAGTACCATAGGAAATTTCGACAGGCATTTTTAAAAGATAGTTCTGAGGAAAACACAGCATCCAAAAGCCAACTGTAAAAAGTTAGCAAATTTGCAGAAAAATATTTTTTTTTTGTGGCAAGAAAGCAAAATCCTAACACAAATGAATAAGGAACAAAATACATAGATCCAACGTTTTACTTTTATTTGTCAATGTACTAGAGATACTAGCAAATGCAATTAGACAAGAAAAAAAGGAGGGTAACACAATTTGAAATGTTGCAGTAAATGTATCATTTTGGCAGGTAGTGATTTTATAACTAGAAAACACAAGAGATTCCACTGGATAACTTTTATAAACTTTGAAGACCCAGTAAGTGGGCTGAATTCTTTGCCCACTTGTTTTCCAGTGCTTATTTCAAATGCTGGGACCTGATATACTTAAGTGGTTCAAAATTTGAAAACTCTACAATGTCACCCACCCCTATGGCCCAATGCCACCCCACAGGTTGCCAGGGTTATTAATTTTTAATGTGTCCATCCAAGGCTACTTTTTAAGCATCTTTAGGAAATTATACAGTAGCATGTTCTATAACTATACTGTAGTGATCATACTGCCATACTATACACACTACTGTTTATCTTTTCTCATTTAACAGTATATCATTCTCTTCTTGTCTATCTCCTGAGACTTGTGTCAAAATAGGGTTGTCTCTACTCAGTAGCTATAAAATAAATTCCCCATGGTTTCAAATAGAGCTTTTAAGACCCTGCTTTTTTAAAAAATATATTAACTACATGACTTATGTGGACATTTCCAGACAGCTTCCCAGTTGTTCCAGGTGCTTGTACTAAATGACCCATATATTTCCTTTCGATGTTAGCATTATCTATGCTTATTGGGTGCAAAATGTATATGCCTAAATCATGAGTTTCTCTATGTAGACATAACAACCAGTTGGAAAAGATAATACAAGAAAAGGTGCTGAAAATATTAATATAAAAATACCTGGATTGAGCTTAAGAAACATGAAATCTCTATATTCCAGATAAACTGATAAATTTCCTTCAATCTAATTAAAAGATACACTTCGCTATAGCAACAAAAGTGTCTAAGGGTTGGTTTAACAAACATGCATAAGATCTCTAAGGAAATGTTTTAGACCCTGCCAAAAGGCTAAAGATCATTTGAATAGTTGAATATCCATTTCATACTATGAGAGAGGATGTGTCAGTATTATGAAGTTATGGTTCCCACAAATCAATCATATATTGAAATCAACCAATGAAATATATTCAAGTCAACTTAAAATCTATCTGACTTTTTAGGAAGTTGATAAATTTACTCTAAAATTTTTTTCTGGAAGAATAAAGGACCATGAAGAGGTAGGTCAATTTGAAAATAAGATATTAAAGAGGGGGACGTTGTGATACCAGATACTAAGACCTATTACAAAGCCTCAGTAATAAAAATAGAGTGGCACTGCTGGAAAAACAGCAAAATAGACCCATGGAGCAGGACAGAGACAGACGTGTAAATAAGTGGAAACTTAGCAACTGGTTAAAGAAGTCCCACAACCCCCTAGGAAATGGACAGGTAGTTTGTTTACAAAATAAAATGTAGACACATTTGGTTTTATAAAAATTAACAGAAATATACCCCACACCCCAAATAAAAAGGCAATCTTTTCAACAAAAGACAGAAAAAAAGATTAATGTTGATACACATGCCTATCTACTGCATAGCATCATGAGGGCAGTTAACAATAATGTATTGTGCTTTGCAAAATTGCTAAGAGAGTACGTTTCAAATGTTCCCACCACAAAAATGAAATGCATATTAGTGGACAGGAATGTTCATTAGCTGAATTCTATTGTTCCACATTGTATGCATCTATCATAATATCACATGACAGTACAAAAATATGTAAAATTAAAATGTGTCAAATAAAATCGAAAAACAAGTTTAAAATTCAACCCATTTTTTTCAAAAGCTCATATTTTGAGAAAAAGAAACAATCTCAAAGGCATAAGGTTAATGTGGAGACCTGTGTTGGTTATAGATATTCCTATTTGTACGGAAGAAGAGAGCGTGTGTTCATATAAATGTGGGAATCCGGTTAGCCGTTTTCTGGAAGGCCATATAGGAAATCCTGGTCACTACTAGGGCGAAGCTTAAGAAGTAAGCTTACATTTGTCAGAAACTCTTCTGGACACTCTTTTTTTTTTTTTTTAACCAACTGCATAATTCTTCCTGACATCCTGGTTTTAAATGCATGAAAATGTTTCTCTGCCTCACAGAAAATGCTGTGCTGAGCAGAAGCTTGGACGGGAGGACACCACCTGCAAACACCTGTCTAGTCCCATGCTTCCGTTGTATCCCCCATCCGTGACCTGGCTCAGGCCTCAGAGCTTCCCCCCGGTACCCTCATTCCACAGCGTGTCCCCTCCAATATCCTGTCCACACTAGCCCCAGAGAGATCTTTCTGGTACCCAGATCTGACCTCTCCCTCCCCTGCTCAAACACCACCCCTGGCTCCCCATTGCCCTTGGGGTAAAGTTGACCATTGAAACTTCTCTCTCCCTCTGTGTCTGTCGTCTGCCCCCACACCTCTGCCAGCCCATCCCCTTGACCCAGAGCACCGCTGCCCACCTGCGCCCAGGTGTCTACTGACCCCCACTCAGGGACTCAGCGGAGACACTTTCTAACCCCCAGTCATGCTTCTCTCGCTCCCAATTCTATGCACCCCCCTGTGGGCTGCGGACATCCCCATGGGGGACTGTCCCCCCACCAGACTGGGAGCACCGGGAAGGGACATCCCTGGGCTGTGTCCTCCCCAGGTCTCCAGAGCACAGACAGGTGCTGGGCACAGAACTGGGGCCGGCAAGGCAGCGGGAGAGAACATTAAGAGAGCGACGCTGTTTAAAGCAATGGTATTTCACGGAGAAAGGAAAGGAAGTGGAGACCAAGTCCATTTACTGAACACCTGCTAGGTGGCATCATTAGCACTCACACATCATTACGAGTTCTCTCAAAAACCCAGGTCTTTCTGTCCCCAAAACCTACAATCTTTCCCCTGACAGCCAACTGGGTCCCAAGTCCTGTCTCTGGGCTCTGCTCTGATCACCCCTGAGAAATACTGGTAGAATAAAGGAAAAGGACTTCTCTCCTCCCCGCCTGGCAGCAGAGCCAAGGAGAGGGGCTCGGGGACAGGCCGTGAGGACCCACACTCACCACTCAATCTCCGCAGGCTCACGGCCCCTCAGCAGCTCCCGCACCTCCTGCCGGCAGCGCTCCTGGTGTTCCGGGTGCCTCGCAAGGTTGTACAGGACCCAGGAGAGACCGCTGGCCGTGGTGTCATGGCCTGAGGGGCGAGAAGGTTGACCCGGGTCTCTGAGCTGCTTCAGCACCAGAGCGGTGGACAGCGCCCTTGCTTGTTGGCTCTCAGGGAGGGT
>VSMD01075310.1:56941-72675 GCA_008750895.1 Mirza zaza | reverse complement strand
AAAAAAAAAAAAAAAAAAAGCAAAAGTCAGGAGTTCGAAACCAGCCTCAGCAAGAGCAAGATCCCATCTCCACTGAAAATAGAAAAAATTAGCCAGCTGTGGTGGCACACACCTGTAGTCCCAGCTACTTCGGAGGCTTAGGCATGAGGATCACTTGAGCCCAGGAGTTTGAGGTTGCTGTGAGCTAGGCTGATACCACGGCACTCTAGCCTGGACAACAGAGTGGAACTCTGTCTCAAAAAATAAATAAATAAGATGTCACTGATATAAGATGGGTTTTGGAGTTGGGTATCATATTAGTCAGGATTCTCCAGAGAAACAGAATTAATAGGATACATACATACATACACACACACACACAGATTTATTTTAAGGGTTGGCTCACCCAATTGTGGGAGCTGCTAAATCTGGAATCTGCAGAGCAGGCCAGCATGCTAGAAAGTCAGGGAACAGTTAGTGTTGCCTTCTTAAGTCCAAAATCTGCAGCTTGGAAACTCAGGTAGGGATTCTATATTGCAGTCTTTAGGCAGAATTCCTTCTTTTTCAGGAAATCTCAGTCTCTGTTCTTAAGGCTTTCCACTGATTAGATGAGAAAGCCAACCCACATTATGTAGGGAAATCTGCTTTACTCAAAATCTACTGATTTAAATATTCATCATACCTTTTAAAAAATCTTCAGAGTAACATTTAGATTGAACCAAACGCCTGGGCACCATAGCCTAAAATTAACCATCATGGGTTTGATTTTTCTTTTTTGAAGAGAAAAGGGAGGATGGATTCCCCAAAAGTGATTTACTCAGAACTGATAATAACCCCAAGATGAGCCTACCCCAGGTGAAAAACCAGTCCCGTGATCTGGCAATTCCTTTTAGCCACAGCCATGCACTGTGTAGCATTGACCAGAAGAGGGCGCTGCCTCTTGCTTGTGTAATTGTCAGCATAGGAACCAATAGGATGAAAGAGATTTTAACACTACTTTCAATTAATTATTATTTTTTACAGCCCCTGATTGAGTTTAGGACAACCTTTGGTAGCATAAATGCTTGTGAACTTTTAGTTTCACTGAGGGACCAAAGCACTTCCTTGATAGTACTTAAACTTCACGTTCCAAAACGCAGGAAGACATGCCCTTATTTTGTGCTTTGGCTTCCCTGGTGTGTTATAGCTGATCCAACCAGTGTTCCCTTTCCAATCAGGGAAACCCCGGCTGTGCTGGGGGAAGGAAAGCTGGGGCATTTGGCAACTGAGAGAAGAAACTGGAAGCAACCCTGGACCTTCAGGCAGTTGAGGAATCTTTTAGAGAAAATAGAGGACAGATTTGGGAGGTTGCTCATTGAAGCATCTGGGTTTGAGGGAATAATACTGCAGACTCCTCTGGCAGTACAACGCTGCCTAGCAGAGCAGTTAATCTAATCTGTGGATTCTTAATTGGAAATGGAAACTCACATAAGTATAGTTATTCTTTAGTTCTCATTAATAATTAAAAACTCCTTCTGCTTCTGTTTTAATGACAGGTTACTTTTGTGCAGTGTGCGTCTTTGCAGAGGGCTTTCCTGTCCCATAGTAAGAAACAGAGAAGGCACTAATTATTTCCAATTTACAGGTGGAGAAACACAGAGGGTAAATGGTTTGCTTTGGCTCCCTGTAAGCCATACCTGGGAGGAGATCTGAAGCCTGGGGCCAGATACTCTTTCCTCTATCAAAAATACATCCTAACTCTTGTACAGTGATATTACCAGTGTCCACCAAAGCTGAATGTGTGCATACACGGTGACCCAGAAATTCTACTTTTAAGAATATGTCCAACAGAAATGCACGC
This sequence comes from Mirza zaza, assembly GCA_008750895.1. NCBI lineage: Eukaryota > Metazoa > Chordata > Mammalia > Primates > Cheirogaleidae > Mirza > Mirza zaza. The sequence continues at coordinate 70,856 of VSMD01075310.1, read as the reverse complement.
ATGTGAGCACCAAAAGATGTGTGCAAGATTGGTCATAGCAGCACAATTTGTAATAGCCAAAACTGAAAACAACTCAAAATTCTACCAATAGAATGGATAAATTGTGGTATACTTACATAATGGAATACCATATATAATAAGAATAAATGAACAAGATGTGTGGACAATGCATTTCAAAAATATATTTTATTTATTTATAGATATATATATAGCTCAAAAATGAGCAAGATTAATATAAGTTGTTAGAAGTTGGGTTAGTGGTTACACCTCACTGGATTGGTAACTGGGCAGGGGGGAATGAGGAGGTTTTCTGTAGTGCAGTTAATGTACTTCTTGACTGAGGTAGTGGGTTCACTTTGTAAAAATTTACCAAGCTGTGCACTTATGGCGTGTGCACTTTTCTGTATATATGTCACACTTCAATGAAAAGTTTTTAAAATCCTGATTTGTCTAAATAAATTACTTTTACATCAACAGACTTTAGGACTGCCTAAACTTAGCTCATCCCTGATTAAAGGAGCAGCAGACTTGTTCACTGTTTTCCTCTGACAGAGACCTCACCGCCATTCCCCAAAGACTTTCTGAAGGGTGGAGAGAGCAGCTCAACATCTGCCTTTGCATGTGTGAGTGCAAGAATGCATCTTAGGAGAACTGCCACACGGGAAGTTCTTCCCTGTCTCCAATCCTATGAACATATGTTCTTTCTGTGTGTCCAGAAAGTAAGGAAGAAGGAAACATCCAAGCAGGATAGACCAGATGCAGCAAACATCTCGCACAAATGCCAGAGCTCCACTGCCTGTGGAGCCAATGGCACTATTTTCAGGAAACCCAACTTCTCTGTCCCAGAGGTGCAGATGGTGCCTCCAGACAAGAGAGACGTGAAGCACGGAGCAGCACACTGAAGCTGCTCAAAATTCCGTGGCAGGCCCTCGTGAAGTCATAAATAGAGCCAGATTTCCTGTTTCCCAGAGCACACCTGCTCCTCATTAGCACTTACTGCTTCGTGCAGGGCCAGGTGCCTGCAAATCTTACAGCACAAAAGTACAACAGCATATTAGATCGGGGGCTGGCTGATGTTTGGCCAGGACACTGTCCCCACCCACTCCCTTGCTCCCTCTGCTGCTTCAGGATGTTGCTACCACCACTTTTGAGCTCCTTGTGTCTTTTTTTTTTTTTTTGAGACAGAGTCTCACTTTATTGCCCAGGCTAGAGTGAGTGCCCTGGCGTCAGCCTAGCTCACAGCAACCTCAAACTCCTGGGCTCAAGCAATCCTGCTGCCTCAGCCTCCCAAGTAGCTGGGACTACAGGCATGTGCCACCATGCCCGGCTAATTTTTTTCTATGTATATTAGTTGGCCAATTAATTTCTTTCTATTTATAGTAGAGATGGGGTCTCGCTCTTGCTCAGGCTGGTCTCGAACTCCTGAGCTCAAAGGATCCTCCCACCTCGGCCTCCCAGAGAGCTAGGATTACAGGCGTGAGCCACCGCGCCCCGCCTCCTTGTGTCTTCTGTCAGCGATTCTCTGCTTCTTCAGTTCCACAACCCATCCCACAGGTAAAAGAGTAACAATCTTGAACATGATTTGATAGCTTTCTCCAGCTAGACTGCATTTAGAGGCATTGGCCCTCTTTCCTTCCTTGCAAGAGGTCAGAGAGACATGGGAGTACATGACTGTACTTTATGCACCTTTCCATGATATGGTGTGTTTGTCAGAGCTCTGGCAGGCTGGGCCATAAGGTGTGCTACAACCCAACAGCAGGACCATAGAGTGGGAACAGAGCCAGGACTGAAGCAGGTTGCCATTCTTCCAGTCTCTAAAGGAGTCCTGGGGGCAGCTGAGATTCCTTGGGGTTTGCTTACATATTGGTGCCCAACACCAGGACTTTTCTGGCAGTGGCAATACTCAAAGGCAGGTAGATGGCTCAAAATCAAATTCACAAAGGCGTTCATTTTAACATCATTGTTAAAGAGATAAATAGGGTCAGGTGTGCTGGCTCATGCCTATAATCCCAGCACTTTGGGAGGCTGAGGTGGGAGGATCATTTGAGACTAGCCTGGGCAACACAGTGAGACTCCATCTCTATAAAAAATTAAAGAAATCAGCCAGGTGTGGTGGCATACATCTGTAGTCCTAGCTACTCTGGGAGGCTGAGGCAGGAGGATCACTGGAGCACAGGAGTTCCAAGCTACAGTAAACTACCATCCACTGCACTCCAGCTGGGACAACAGAACAAGACTCTGTCTCTAAAAACTAAAAAAAATATATTAAAAAAAAAAAGAGAGAGAGAGAAAAGGGAATTTGAGCATGGTGGCTCACACCTGTAATCATAGCCCTCTGGGAGGCTGAGGTGGGAGGATCACTTGAGATCAGGAGTTCAAGACCAGCTTGAGCAAAAGCAAGACCCTGTCTCTACAAAAATAAAAAAATTAGGCCAGGCATGGTGGCTCACACCTGTAATCCTAGCACTCTGGGAGGCTGAGGCGGGCAGATTGCTTGAGGTCAGGAGTTCGAAACCAGCCTGAGCAAGAGCGAGACCCCGTCTCTACTATAAGTAGAAAGAAATTAATTTGCCAACTAATATATATAGAAAAAATTAGCCAGGCATGGTGGTGCATGCCTGTAGTCCCAGCTACTCGGGAGGCTGAGGCAGGAGGATTGCTTGAGCCCAGGAGTTTGAGGTTGCTGTGAGCTAGGCTGATGCCATGGCACTCACTCTAGCCTGGGCAACAAAGCGAGACTCTGTCTCAAAAAAAATAAAAAATAAAAAAATTAGCTAGGCATGGTGGTGCATGCCTGTTGTCCCAGCTATTCAGGAGGCTGAAGCAGAAGGATCGCTCAAGCCCAGCAGTTTGAGGTTTCATCAAGCTATGATGATATCACCACACTTTAGCTGGGGCAACAGAGTCTCACTCTGTCTCAAAAAAAAAAAAAAAAAAAAGAGAGAGAGAGAGACAGTGAGCAAAATGGGAAACAAGTGAAACATCCAAACAGGAAGTGGTAAATTACATGTTGCCATCATATACCATGGGTTATCACACAGCGATGAAAAAAATGAGGCAGCTCTATGCTAACTACCATGGAGAGAAGGATGTGTTATATTGTTAAGTGATAAAGACGAGTTGGAGGAAACAATATATATCATGATCCCACTTATGGCTTAAAACAGTCTATAAGGCCGGGCGAGGTGGCTCATGCCTGTAATCCTAGCACTCTGGGAGGCCGAGACAGGCGATTGCTCAAGGTCAGGAGTTCGAAACCAGCCTGAGCAAGAGCGAGACCTGTCTCTACTATATATAGAAAGAAATTAATTGGCCAACTAATATATATAGAAACAATTAGCCAGGCATGGTGGTGTATGCCTGTAGTCCCAGCTACTCGGGAGGCTGAGGCAGCAGGATCGCTTGAGCCCAGGAGTTTGAGGTTGCTGTGAGCTAGGCTGATGCCATGGCACTCACTCTAGCCTGGGCAACAAAGCGAGACTCTGTCTCAAAAAATAAATAAATAAATAAAAATAAAACAGTCTATAATATGCACACACACAGAGTCTCACACTCCAGAGCTGATCAACTCTGAGAGAAGAGGTCTAGAAGCATACACATTAAACTATTACCAGGTTATCTCTGGGCAAGGGAGTGGAAATGGGAGGTGATGGGGATTTTGCAATTGTGCCCTATTCATTTCTACATTATTTATGATGCCCCAACTGTTCTTCCCCACAAAGGCTGTGGGGGTGGGGTATGGATGAGACACACTTGATGGGGGTTGTCAGCACAGCCAGAGGCTTCTGTGAGTCAGGCCCAAGCACTGAGAAGCAGACTCTCTGAGAGTGGGGGAGAGTCGCCAAGCTTCTGATTATGCAGGACGGGTCTTTTTTTAAATTTTGTTTTCCCTCATTGAGGTCATGTGCTCTTGGTTCCCTTTGGGTGGCTTCCAGTCCCAGGCAGCAAGAGAAGAGCCCCTCCCTAGGAAAGTCCAGATAGGATGGCTTGGACCAGCTTGGCCCTAGGCCTTAGGAAGAAACCTCCTCTTTCCCTTGGTGCCCATTTCCTTGGGGTTCTTTTGCTGGGCCTTATGCTATCGGACCAAAGATCTCCAGGAGCTGAGGAAAAGAGGCCACAGTACTCGGCCGCTTGTCAGTGCAGCTTATGTTGTTCTCCACCCAGACTCCTTAGAATTGCCTGCAGAGCTTTTTAAAAATATATAAGCCTCAAATATAGTCACATGTCGCTAATGATGGAGGCGTGTTCTCAGAAATGCATGGTTAAGTGATTTTGTTGTGTGAACATCATAGAGTGCACTTGCACAATCCTAGATGGTGTAGCCTATTACACGCCTAGGCTATAGGGTACAGCCTATTGCTTCTGGACTACAAACCTATAGAGCATGTTCCTGTTCTGAATACTTTAGGCAACTGTAACACAATGGTAAGTATTTGTACATCTAAACGTAGAAAAGGTAATGCATTAAGTTATGACATTGTAAGGCAAAATTTTTGCACTCCCTTCCTAATAATAGTATGGTTAAACAACTATAGAGAAACATTTGTCTAAACCTCAGCCTTATGAAAACTTTGTAACTTCTATCTTATAATAGCAGAACTGCAAGATAGCATGGTTAAGCAACTTTTGTAACTCTTATCTGCAAGCCTTGTAACCATTTTTTTCTTCTGTAACCACCAACTTCTTCATAACAAACATAAAAACCATCGTATTTTGATTCAGCTTTTGCTCAGAATTTGGAGGCAAGACCCCTCTGAGGCCGCTGGTGTAATAAAAGCCTGTTTTGCAGTACTGTTGTGTGGCTCTCGGTTTCTTTCCTGGTCCTGTTTGCTGTAACAACATTACAACAGCTATGACGTCACTAGACAATGGGAATTTTTCAGCTTTATTCTAATCTTATAGGACCATCTTTATTTATGTGGTCCATTGTTGATCAAAATGTTATTTGTGGCCGGGTGCAGTGGCTCACACCTGTAATCCTAGCTCTCTGCGAAGCAGAGGCAGGAAGATCACTCAAGATCAGGAGTTCGAAACCAGCCTGAGCAAGAGTGAGACCCCTGTCTCTACTAAAAAATAGAAAGAAATTAATTGGCCAACTAAAAATATATAGAGAAAAAATTAGCCAGGCATGGTGGTATATGCCTATAGTCCCAGCTACCCAGGAGGCTGAGGCAGGAGGATTGCTTCAGCCCAGGAATTTGAGGTTGCTGTGAGCTGATGCCACAGCACTCTAGCCCAGGCAAGAAAGCGAGACTCTGTCTCAAAAACAAACAAACAAAAATGTCATTTGTGCAGCTCATGACTGTATAGACATATACACTGAAGTATAGAATAAATGTTTTGTTATGTTAGCAAATATCCAATGCTGGAGAAACAGAAAATTTCATCCATTCTGGAATGAGTATAAATTGTTTTAAGAACCTTTTGAAAAGCAATTTGACAATACTAAGAGTCTAAAATACTGTTTTGTTCAGCAATAAAACTTCTGGGAATTTCTCCTATTGAAATACAAAAAAAACTCAACAAAGGAAAATTTATGTGACAATTGCTCTCATTATGGTTCTTTTATAATAGCTAACAATCAGAAACAAATTAAATGATCAACAGATGGCAGGTGAATAGTTAAATATGGGGTGGGCACGGTGGCTCACACCTGTAATCCTACCACTCTGGGAGGCTGAGGTCAGGAGTTCGAAACTAGCCTGAGCAAGAGCGAGACCCTGTCTCTACTATAAATAGAAAGAAATTAATTGGCCAACTAATATATATAGAAAAAATTAGCCAGGCATGGCGGCACATGCCTGTAGTCCCAGCTACTTGGGAAGGTGAGGAAGCAGGATTGCTTGAGCCTAGGAGTTTGAGGTTGCTGTGAGCTAGGCTGACACCACACACTCACTCTAGCCTGGGCAACAAAGTGAGACTCTGTCTCAAAAAAAAAAAAAAAGTTAAATATGTATGCTCAATCGGGGGACATTTTATAACAATTAAAATTGTAATAGAAATTTGTAATAATATGTAAAAATATACTGATGAACTCGTAGCTTATTTGGACATACGTACTTTTATGCTTATAAGAAATTTCATTGCAGACGGGAGAAGAAACATGCTTAGGCCTCATCCCAGTCTAATTAAGTCAAAAACTCAGAGAGTGGAGACTGGATATTGGTAGTTTTTTAAGTTCCCCAGATGATTCTAATTGAAGGCAAGGTTGAGCGACAACTATTAGCCTTAGATCCAAAGGAGCACACTCGTTCAGCTGTGGCCCAGTCCAGCTCGTTGGGAATGGAGTTCCATGTGGAATACTAAATGGTCTGCTTCCCTGGCCTTGTCCCCTGCAGATATCTCTCAGGGACTGGTGGGTCCAGTGGTGGCCCTGGAGGAGGCTAATCATAAATTTGGGATCATGGCTACATAGTTTTACATCTTACCAAAACCAGCAGCAGGTAGACTCATTAGGAAGTAGTTGGTTAAAATAATCTAGGTGTCAGTAAGGGCTACACCTGGGTCCCAACCACAGCAGGAGGCAGGCAGGGGCAGAACCTACACAGCTGGGCACCTGAGTGAATAAAGGAGCTACAGAGTTGGAACCAAATCCTGGTATGGATCTTGCCTGTCCAGGAGATCCAGTCCTACAGAGCCCTGGTTATCTGCCTGCTGGTGACTTCACAGTCTTGCCTCCACAGTCTTTGCTAGAGGGGTAAAAGCAGAAAAAGCTTTTGCTAGTAGGAAATCCTAGCAAGAGATGCTGGTGTCTACAGTGCTCTTTAGAAGAAAGCACTACAGCCAATTTGCTGTTGGGCCAAAGGAAAAAAATGAAAATTGAATAGGAGAAAGAAAAGTCAGGAAAGGGTGAGAGCAAAAGCGTCCATCAGAAGAATACAATGACCCCTTAATAGCCCACAGGACTGAGGACTCCATGGAAGAGTCACAGGTGATGTAACACGACTGGCGGGGCAACAAAGAACCCCTGCTCATCAATGTCCATCTCATCCAAGCTTCCCGTTGCCCGTAATTCCTCTATTAGGTCAGTTCTACTTGGCTTATATTAAGCATTGCTCATTCATTGTCTTCTTCTAAAGTGCAGACTCCTAAAAAGGATAACATGTTGATTCAGCAACAAGTTAGTGGAATTAGTTTATGATTTGTTCAGCCAATTTGAGTGGCTACTCTGTGCTTGGTACTGCACCAGGAACTCAGATACAATGGAAATAAGACCTCGTAACTCAATTCATTTCAGAAGTATCTAATGGACACTCCCTGGTCACCTGACAGGGAGCTGTTGCTGAGACAGGAGGGAAACAGAAAGATGCACAACACTGTCATCTCTGTCAAGGAGCTTTTAGCCTTGTTGGGGGGGAATCCAAGTGCACAAAAGACACAGAACAAGCAGCTGCTTATTAAACGGCTAATACAGTCAAGGGCCAACATGGAGAGTGGAGCTAAGTGCCTCCAGGTCAAAGAGCCTTTTCAGAAGTGCTTGTGATTGGCCAGGTGCGGTGGCTCACGCCTGTAATCCTAGCTCCCTGGGAGGCCGAGGCGGGTGTTTGCTTGAGGTCAGGAGTTCGAAACCAGCCTGAGCAAGACCCCGTCTCTACTATAAATAGAAAGAAATTAATTAGGCAACTAATATATATAGAAAAAATTGGCTCAGCATGGTGGCGCATGCCTGTAGTTCTAGCTACTTAGGAGGCTGAGGCAGGAGGATCGCTTGAGCCCAGGAGTTTGAGGTTGCTGTGAGCTAGGCTGACGCCATGGCACTCACTCTAGCCTGGACAACAAAGCAAAACTCTGTCTCAAAAAAATAAAGAAAGAAAGAAGTGCTTGGGATTGAGCCACACCAACCTTCTCACAAAGGAGCCTGGAAAGTCGGCCATGACAACCCACTGCTTTCTAAATATTAACATGGGCGTAACTTCCTGGTTCTAAGGCCTTGCCTTGGTTTCTAACCTACACCATATAGTTCTTGCTAACCTTAGTGCTACTGAAAGGGAGTTATTCATAAGCATGTACAGGGTGCATAGGGGCCACCCACCTTCTCTGCTTGTCCTCCAGCTCTGGTCACTTGCTAGGTGGTGGGCTGAGTGGTTTCACATTTGGTAAACACCCACAAGATACATGGTTCCTGTCTATCACAGTCACGCTCACAAGGTCCCCTTGTGAGAAAACCTCACCAGCCCCTGGCTCAGGCTGTCCCTGGAAGGGAGGACTGTAACCATCCCCAAGCTGGAATAAAGAAGCAAGATTTAGGAACAGAAGGGCAGGCGTGGCCCAGAATCCAGGCGTCAAGCAGGGCATTATTTGCCAAATCCTGAGGAGTTGTGCCCTTTTATGAAACTGTCTTTGGTAAATTGTGTTATTCTGGAAGCACATTCCAGGAGTGAGCCACCACACCCAGCCTCCCACAAATCACTTATTAATTACAAAGAAAAAATTAATAACTTCACAGCTGCACTCACCACTTTGATCAAGTCATCAAACCTAACATCACTGTATTGGTAGAAACCAATATCCAATATCATGTGCGTCCTATTAAGATGCTTGGAGAAGGAAAATAAACAGACCCAGCAACTAAATGCTATGTGTGGCTGGGAATAATGGCTCATACCTGTAATCCCAGCACTGTGGGAGGCCGAGACAGGAGGATCACTTGAGGCCAGGAGTTCAAGGCTGCAGTGAGGTATGATTGCACCACTGCACTCCATCCAGCCTAGGGCAACAGAGTGGAACCCTGTCTCAAAAAAATAAATGAATAAAAATAAAAAATGCTGTGTGATCTTGGATTTGATCTTGGGCATAGAAGAAAAAAAGAATCTTGTTAGGGCAATTGATGAAATAGATAGTAGTATTACATTGATGATCAATTTCCTGATTGTGTTAACTATATTGTGGGTAGGTAAGAGAATGTCTTTGTTCTTGGAAAATGCACATTGAAGTTTTTAGAAGTAGAGGCACCCTATCTCCAACTTACTTTTTTTTTTTGAGACAGAGCCTCACTCTGTTCCCCAGGCTAGAGTGCCGTGGCATCAGCCTAGCTCACAGCAACCTCAAACTCCTGGGCCCAAGCAATCCTGCTGCCTCAGCCTCCCGAGTAGCTGGGACTACAGGCATGCGCCACCATGCCCGGCTAATTTTTTTCTGTATATTTTTAGTTGGCCGATTAATTTTTTCCTATTTTTAGTCGAGACGGGGTCTTGCTCTTGCTCAGGTTGGTTTCTAACTCCTGACCCTGAGCGATCCGCCTGCCTCAGCCTCCCAGAGTGCTAGGATTAGAGGTGTGAGCCACCACACCCGGCCTCCAACTTTACTCTTAAATGGTTTAGTAAGAACTGTTAAAGAAATTTTTAAGATTTATTTTTATTTATTTATTTATTTTTAGAGACAGGGTCTCACTCTGTTGCCCAGGCTGGAGTGTAATGGTCCTCCCCTGAGCAAAACAAAACAAACCATCCTGTGAATGTGGCGCAGCTCTTCCTGCTGGGGCTAGAGCCTGCCCAAACCATGGCCATTTCAGGGCTGGATGGCCACCCTGCAGGATAGGCTCAGATGGCAGGAACATGTATCATGCAAATTCTGTCAACCACTAGACCACAAACTAGGGTGCAGTTCCTGGCAGAGCCCATCATGTCCTGAGAGAGGCCTTTACAGCTGTTTTGTGTCAGATGATTCATAGGCAACATGCAGCAAATAGAGAAGTCACTGGTGAATGCATGAATTGTAAATTATCCTTGGATTTAATCTCTTTTCATAAAAGTAATTGTTGTTTAAGTTAAGTCTGCTTTTGTTACAGCCCATTAATAAATAGAATGTGTTTGTATTTTTGAAAGGAGGCCAGAATTTTTAATGTCTGGTAATCTTTACCAAAGAGCATGAATCAGTTAAAGTTTACAAATTTAGTAACAGTAGTGATTAAGGCATACATTGTCCCTAAGCACTTCCTTTCCAAAGAGAAGCATACGTTTAAAGATAATTCATTAATGTCTGTTCCGTGGCCATTTATCTAATGTTTGGCCTTTTGCCATGGCTCTAGAACACAGTGATCTCTTTCATCTCTTTTTTAGCCAGCTTTCTGAGAACCTTTGAATTTCTAATTATGTATCATATATAAATATACGTATATGTTATATATGCTCTCCATTTTGCCCTCAGAGGCTTAATAGTTCATCTTTGCTTGTTTGGTTTATTAATTTGTGTGGTGGTTTTTCTTTTTTCTTCTTTCTTTCTTTTTTTTTTTTTTTTGGAGAACTTGAATGTCCCACATATCGAAAGCCAACTGGCTAAAAGTTAGACAAGCTTCTTCACACAACCCCTAGGCAGATATCAACTGTCACTTTCTCAACGTAAGAGGAAGCCGGTCAGCCAACTCTGTCTGAAGCCAACCCCACCTTGCAGGTCCTTCCTGACCTCTGACTTAACCTCCTAGGCTGTGCCTGGGAAGGCCCAGAGTGACTGACGTGCTAGGGCAAGGAACAAAGACTCGCCTTCCCTTTCCCTCACCGCCTGTAGGGAGCGTTTCCTAACTGTCACGCCAGCTCCTGGCTCAAGGAGCACCTGGCCAACATTCATAACCGTGGAGGCCCTGCCCCAGGAAGGCCTGAAAAACAAGACTCATTAAAGGCCGGCTGAGTCATCTGGGTGTGGGAGCTGTTGGGTCACATTCTTGCAACATAAAAAGCAAATCGAGTAGAGGCTGAGAACATCTAGACTGTGGACTTTGTAAAACTTTGTAAAACTTTCTCAAGGCCAGTTCACAAAGGCATTCACTACCTCTGTACATGAGAAAGAAAAGGTGAGTGAAGCCACAGCGCCAAAGTCAGCATTACACAGGGTCAGCCTAGCCCTAGGCTGACCCTTCTGGGGTCTGAAGCCTCCAGTAGAGGGAGGACATGAAACTTTATTTATGAAAAAGGCTAATGGTTAAGGACAAGTGATTAGAAAGTGAACTATTTCAGCAAGTCTCTTCCAAGCCTTTGGTCTCTTCGGAACTCCTAGGCGGACTGAATGTCTCCAGAGGTGTGAAGGCATACCCCTGAGCACCCAGGCTGAGAGGATTTCTTTGGAATTGAGATCTGTTTTTAGGGTATAACTGGTACAGCTCTCTGAAACTGGAAGACAGAAATCCAGGCTGTTAGAGCTCGGTAGCACTGAGAGGCAGGCTCGCTGGACCCTGAAGGCCCCGCTTGTTTTCCTTGCAGCTCAAAACTATTTCTTTCAGGCAGTGATCTGAGGCAACACTTGGCCCTGAGACCAACTGGAATGCTGTTCTCTGTGAGTAAATGCTTCTGAGAGACCAGAGGGGAAGCCCAAAAGAAGAACCGGGAGACTAACACCCTGGTGTGACAGCCACACCCGTCTCCAGAGCCCACACACCTCCGGCCAGGACACTGCAAACCTGGCATTTAATTAGCAGTGAGACACTTGTTTTCACTTCCATGATCAAAGTGTGGGGAAAGAGGTGCTTTCTGCCTTCTTGCCTTTGGTTATTTGTCTTCTGCTTCCTGAGTTGGGAGAGACAGAAAAGAAGAGGAAGGGGAAACCCAGGCAGATAAGAGAAGTTCCTTGTGCCCTTAGACAAGTTTATGTTCTCTCCTGTAGTCATGGAACCAGGCCATGAGATGACTGGCCTGTTTCACTCACATTCTGGTCATTTTCTTTGCACTGCAAGGAGGGCTAGCACCTCCACTTATGTGGAATGTTCTATCTGGGGCCTAGGTACGGTCTTGCAAATGTGTCATTGACAGCAAGAAGGGCCAGGTGTGGTTGTGGTTGGTGTGATGAAAAATCATCTTTGCCTCTGGCAAAACTATCAAAAGACATGCCTTCCCGAAGGTGGGCCAACCCTCCCTAAGTCTAGTATATTTTACGGCATTATGGAGTACAGCAGAGAAGAGAACTAAATTTGTTGGGGCCAGCAAACCGTGCTGAACAATCCTCCACCAACTCTGAGGCGGGTGGCATTGCACTCATTTTACTGGGGCTGTGTATATGGTAACTCACTAGCTGCAGGACCTCAGGTAAACACAAAGTTAGGATTTGAAGCCAGGTTGGTACATACTCAAGCCCATGTGCTTTCCACAGGACCGTGCATACGTGCTTGCCTTTTCCACTGGTTTGACATTCAGGTCATTTGTTCATCTCAAGTCACACAGCACTTCTTAGCTTTCCATAATTTTTTGAAGATTGCCAGGAGTGATTGTGAGGTCACTGGTGATTTGAATTTCATCTTTTTAATTTATTTGATTTGAACTTTATATTTTAAATATATTATACTTGGGTCCAGGTGAGGTGGCTCACACCTGTAATCCCAGTCTTTTGGGAGGCCGGGGAGGGAGGAATGCTTAAGGCCAGGAGTTCAAAGCTACAGTGAGCTGTGATTGCACCACTGCATTCCAGCCTGGTGACAGAGCAAGACTCTGTCTCAAAATAATAAATAAATAAATATACTTGGATTTTATATTTTAAACTGTAATTAAAAAGACAAACATGTAGCTGTGTTAGCTGCCAAATTATAACAATGGAAACCTCTGGCACAAATTTTTACTGACGGTTTTTGGAACAAATCTTGGGCTAAAGCTTCCAGGGCCATCCTACCTTCCTTTCCTGCCTAGCTCTCTGACTTTCTCTCTTTTACTATCTTTCAGCTAATAGGACATTGAAGTATAATTAGGTTGCAGTAAAATGGACACTTCTTAAGTTTTTAGCTCATGAATTTTCACATATATAGGCTTCATATAACCACTACCCATATTGAGATATGGACAATGCCCAGCACTCCAGAAAGTTCCCTTGTGCCGCTTTTAAGTCACAAGTATTCCCTTTCCTCATTATTCTGACTTCTAGCACCAAAAATTAGTCACGTGCCATTGATTAGGAAGGTTATGGGTTTGCCCAGGCCTCTTCTACCTGTTCCTGTAACAGTGTTCCCTAAAATGCAGTGCTTAGACAACCACTACGCAAGGCTCAGAAGCAGCTCCTGGTTCATCATATTCTCGTGCCTCGGCTGTGCATTCGCAAGAGGATGTGTAGCCTGCCACGAGGCTCTACTGCTTGTGAAAAGTTTTGGGTATTTCACATCTGACTTTTGTATTTAAGACAAGAAATTCAATCGTTTTAATGATTCAATTTGGAAATTAAAAAGTGTTCTGGTATTCCTTTTTCAAACCCGGATCAGTTTAAAGAACAGACAGATGACAAGGCAAGCTGTTTTAAAATATTTGTTTACCCTTTGCAACTAAAACACTACATAAAACTAAATGAAATGCTGAGGTTGATGTGATTGCAATGGTTATACCTATATTATTTCAAATTTTGGCATCCCTCAAAGCAGTAATTTTTGCCATAGATCGACTTTATAAGAACTCATGAATGCTAAATAAGTTTTAACTTAAACTGTATACTGATAAATTATTTCTTTTGTATTTTTAAATTAGAGTTCATATAAGATTTATCTGAAGAAGTTGTATTAAAAAATTTGCAGCCCATACCCAAGGACGTAATTTGGGCACGGAGACTATATGGACCTGAGTGTAGGTAGATTAGCTCTTCTTAACATGCGCTTTGTCTAAGATTTACATTCTTCTTGGCCACCTTTGTTCTTTTCCTATCCTGTTTGAAGCACTGCATTTGTAGGAGCAGTGGAAGCAAAGCAGTTAACTCTTCACCACCTTTCCCAGGAGAGCTCTGTGTGTACAAGCTCTTCCTTGTAAGCCTGATTTTAAAAAGCCCCTTTTGGAGTGTGTATGTTGGGGGGGTGGGGTTAACAGCATCAGGAATTGTTGTTCTTGTTCCCTGTAGGTGAAAAGTCTTTTTCTATTGTCGAAAAAATAATTGAGACTGTTCTCGAAAGCGATTTCCTGAAATAAAGCGGGGGGGGGGGGGGGGGGGGGGGGGGGGGGGGGGGGGGGGGGGGGGGGGGGGG
>VSMD01075310.1:0-56933 GCA_008750895.1 Mirza zaza | reverse complement strand
GGGGGGGGCCTGGGCATGAGGGCAGTGAGTCATCAGAGAGCAGCACGGGGACCGGGGACCGGGGCGTGAGCAGGGGAGGCCTTGCTTAATCCTCCGTGAGGCTGGGGCCCTGAGCCTAGGGAGGTCCCGGGGCTGGTGTATGGGATGCTGTCAGCCTGGGCTGGTGAGGTCCAGGTGAGGGTGGACAGGCTCTGGGGTCTAGGGCCACTCAGCCGCTAGAAAAATGAGGTTCAGAGTTGCTTGGACTGTCTGAGGACTGTCCACCAGGGGAGGATTAAGCAAGGCCTCCTCTGCTCACGCCCCAGTCCCTGTGCTGCTCTCTGATGACTCACTGCCCTCTGCCCAGGCCTTCTTCCCCCACTTTATTTCAGGAAATCGCTTTCGAGAACGGTCTCAATTATTTTTTCAACAACTTGGGATAGAAGCAACCTTAATACTGTTTATACCTAAACAGCACAATGCACACTGAGCGGGATGGGACTCGAACTGGATGGAGCATGAACTTCCGGGGATGGGGGGGAGGGACGTGGGAGGGAGCAAGAGAGCAGAGTGGCAACTCTCCAGTCAGGGCAGGGGCCTGGGCTCCAACCAGAATTCACTTAAAGCACACCTGCAGAGTAGAAGGGCCACTCCTAGGCCCCAACCACAGTGTAAACTGGGGAGGAGGTTCTGAAAGAGGCTGCAGGGTGCCACGACAGCTAGAGCAACCCAGTTCCACCCAGGCTGCAATGACAGATGATGACTGGCATCCAACCCTGCAGGCAGTAGGATAGTGGGAGGATGGGTGTCCAGATAAAAGTCCCACTAGAGCTTCTAAGAAGGAATTAGAGAAGTGGGGCCACGAAAGGCCTGGTTCTTGTCATCAAAGTGTGATATCACCAATGATTCACTGTAAGTTTTGCTGTGGTTCACTGCCCTGTCATTTGCTACCTTTGTTATCCTCTATTTCTCAGTAAGTAGCAATACATTGTAGTGACAGAGAGTGATCAAGAAGTCACTGAAAGATCAAGAAGACACTAAAAGGAAAAGTCACAATCAGAACTTACTCAAGGAATGCAATTGGTCCTCTAAGGCTGGGGCCACCAAGGCTGGCAAGGTGAGAAGGAAAGAGATGAAACTGAAGAGGTGGGCTGGGCTAGATCATGCCAAACTGAGATGCTCAGGCTGAGACTTCCTGTTCAATTAGACGTCATGGGGAGTCAGTGATAGTTTCTGAGCAGGTGTGACACACTCAAAGGTGAGGTTTAAGAAGACTGATTTAAAGCTGGGAGCCAGAAGTTACTTCAATAGTAAAATCGAGTCTGTAATCCTAGCACTCTGGGAGGCCGAGACAGGCAGATTGCTCGAGGTCAGGAGTTCAAAACCAGCCTGAGTAAGAGTGAGAGCTCGTCTCTACTATAAATAGAAAGAAGTTAATTGGCCAACTAATATATATATAGAAAAAATTAGCCGGGCATGGTGGTGCATGCCTGTAGTCCCAGCTACTTGGGAGGCCGAGGCAGGAGGATCGCTTGAGCCCAGGAGTTTGAGGTTGCTGTGAGCTAGGCTGATGCCATGGCACTTACTCTAGCCTGGGCAACAAAGTGAGACTTTGTCTGAAAAAAAATAAAAGAAAAATAGTAAAATTGACACAGCCTGGATGTAACGGGTATTAGGACAGGCCAGACCATAGAAGTCTAGGCAGGCAGCATCTGGGAGGTTCTGCTGTGGCCACAAATGGGCACCTTGGAGAGCAGGAGGAACACAGGGTTGGGGTAAAGGGGCAGAACTGAGCAGACAGCCAATAAGGTGCCCGGCACCTGCCAGCTCTGGCAACACAGTACAGGGACACAACTGGGGACAAGGACCTGGGAGCAGGACACCAGTACCTGGGAGGGCTGGGGAGGCAGAGCTTCTGGCAGCAACGACAAAGCACTACCCTTTACTCAGGTCCTGCTGTGACAGGTTCTCCTCCAAGCACTGTTGCATGCATCTGACCCCAAAGCCTGAAGTCTGAAGGACGCCCCAAACCACCAGGGTCTCCGAGGGCAGCAAGCAGATTCTTTCCCCTCCTGGGACCAAGCACAGTGCCTGCACAGAGCAAGCCTTGATAAGGATTTGTTGGGTTGAATTGAAAAGAGATTATCACCAACAGATAACACTGCTTGTTTGTCTATCTTCACAGGTAATTTTTTGTGTCCTGGGCCTTATGCTATTTAACTGAAAGAACCTGAATTCTTTTCTGTATACCAAAGCTCTGTGGCTGATTATATTGATATTCTGATTGCATTACCCTAAATGCATTTCTAGATGAAAGGCCTGAGGTACAGCTTCAACAACTGATGACTGTGAGCTGCAGAGCAAACCCTACTGTTGTTTGTCCGAAGGGCCTTGAGGAACAGAGAGAGCTCAGCGCTGTGGTGAAACATTATCTATGAATCATCATAGATTTGTTTCCCCTTCCTGCAGAAGGAGAAACCAGCACTATTATTATTTCTCTTTTGCATACTCTCTTGCAGATATACCATAAACGTTTTGGTCCCTCCCACTCCACCAACATGCTCTGTAGTTGGGTGGATTCACTCAAGGAGTCAATGGTGTAGGAAGAAAGCTAAGCCCTGGGCTGGAGCTGCTGGCTTCTGTGTGGGTCCCACTGGAGTTCCAGCGGCCCTGATGAGGGTGGGAGAAGCTGGCAGCAGTCCCTTTGGAGCAGCACGCTCTTGGGTGTGAACAGGGGACGTTTGCCAGGAAAAGTGTGAGGAACTGTTTCCCTTGCTAAACTCTCCATGAGCACGGATTATTCAGAATCTATGAGTCCTAGTTATTCAGTTAACATTTACTAAAAGCCTGTCTGCCAACAGGGAAACAGAGAGAAGCCTGGCCAGTTCCACTTTTAAGGCTCACAGTATTTTTTTTTGAGACAGTCTCACTCTGTTGTCCGGGCTAGAGTGCCGTGGCGTCAGCCTAGCTCACAGCAACCTCAAACTCCTGGGCTCAAGCAATCCTTCCGCCTCATCCTCCTGAGTAGCTGGGACTACAGGCATGCGCCACCATGCCCGGCTAATTTTTTCTATTTTTGGTAGAGATAGGGTCTTGCTCTTGCTCAGGCTGGTCTCGAACTCCTGAGCTCAAATGATCCACCTGCCTCGGCCTCCCAGAGTGCTAGGATTACACACGTGAGCCACCGCGCCCAGCTTTTATTTATTTATTTATTTTTAATTGTACAAATTAACAGGATTAAATATTATAGTATATTCTAATATTTGTTTTCAAAATTAAGATTATATGATGAATATTGTCTTCTTTCCCTCCTGTAAGTATAATTCTGTGTCTGAATTCACAACCTCGTTTACAGGAAGTGCGAAAGTCCAAGTTTGAGGCCCTTTATGATTATGTGGGCTGGATCTCTTGCCACACCCCCGGATCCCACCCAGGGCTATTACCTTGTCCCGTCCACCACCATTCTCTACCAGGCCAAGATGCAGGGACTACAGCTCATTATGTATGGCTTTAGCTAATGCCAGACTACTAGTGCTTCCATGCAACCACAGAAGCACCCTGTTGCTTCAAATTCAGCCTGTAGCTTTGATCTGCCCTGAGAGGCTCACACCCAGACGCAGGACTCCAGGACTCCATTCCTGTCTGAAGCAACTCTCCTGGGTTGGGAAAGCCTTTATTGCCAACTTAGGCAATAAACCATACTATTTGGCTTGAGTTCTGTCTATGGTTTCCCCACATGCACTGAAATTGTGAGAACACCCTGTTTCTAAATGCTTGGACATGCTCACCTGTAGCAACAGGAAAAGAAGGGATTCCCCAGGGAGACGCTTTTGCTTGGGCACTTGATAAACCTCTCTAAAGCCACAGAGTTAGAAATAGGATGTGCCCTGATGTCCAAACACAGAGGCACATGATTGGATTTCCATTGTGATACTATGACGAACTGCCAGCACCCTTTAAAAAAAATAGCCAAAGAGACCTAACCCCAAACGCTAACACATCTGCTCTACAAGATTTTGGCTTAAACAGTGGTCAGAGGGACCCATTTCTTTGGAATTTGCTTCTTCAACAGCTTTGGGGGGACTCAAACACGGGGCTCCTGTGAAGCCCACTGACTTCTGGGGTAAACCCTTGCTGAGATTTCCTTACTCAGATCTTTCCCCTAAGAATTTCAAATCTATTTCAAGAAAGTTAAGGAGTTAGCACTTAACCCTCACAAGCCCATACAGAACAAGGGTTCCATCTCTTCTAGAAATGGGAAATCTGAGCTGAGCCCTGCGGCCTGTTCTGTCCTTGGATGTTGGACTGAGTCCTGCCCCGGGAGGTCACTGACAGCTGAAAATGTAAAGGGATGGTGAGGAATGGGAATGACGCAGTTAGAGGGAGCTCTCTAAAGCACTCAGTAACCTAGAAATTATTGATATGTGAAAATGCCTACCCTTCAAAAAAAGCAGATAAGCAGATGAGAATGAGCGGAAGGAATAACATAGACTCTATAATATCACTAAAGTAACAAAAATACTTTTTCCTATCAGTGTCATCTTAATTACAAAGGTGCAAAATATGATGATGTAGCTGCCACTACTGTGTTTTTTTGGCAAACAGCTATGTAATTTTGTTTCCTCACCAGCTTGCAGCAAAGGAAAAAACATTTAAAAAAAACCTTAAAATCCCAAGGGGAAAAAGAGACACAAGCGGAAGGAACGCTTTTTTTTCAAATCTGATCATACTTATATTTGAAAAAGTAGCATACCTCTAAACATGTCTATCTTAGAAAGCTTGTCCCCACCACAGAAATGCTAGAAAATAGAGCTAGTTGGCCGGGCGTGGTGGCTCATGCCAGTAATCCTAGCACTCTGGAAGGCCAAGGCGGGAGGATTGTTCAAGGTCAGGAATTTGAAACCAGCCTGAGCCAAGAGCGAGACCCCATCTCTACCATAAATAGAAACAAATTAACTGGCCAACTGAAAATATATAGAAAAAAATTAGCTGGGGATGGTGGCGTGTGCCTGTAGTCGCAGCTACTTGGGAGGCTGAGGCAGGAGGATCGCCTGAGCCCAGGAGTTTGAGGTTGCTGTGAGCTAGGCTGATGCCATGGCACTCTAGCCTGGGCAACAAAGCGAGACTCTGTCTCAGAAAAAAAAAAAAAAAATAGAGCTGGTTGCTTCATTTATCTTGCATGTTAGCTCTTGAAAGAAGAGAAAATAATAGTGGAAGTACCACACCTATCATTAATTACCGAGCTTCAAAAGTCCTCAGTCACATGATTTCTAGTGTGTATTTCTGAAGGAAATAATGATCATTGCCTTCCATTCCTTTCTTTGCCTTTTGTTTTGTTTTGTTCTGTCACCCTGGCTGAAGTGTGGTGGCATGATCATAGCCTTGAACTCCCAGGCTCAAGTGATCCTCCTCCTCTCAGCCTCCCAAGTAGCTGGGACTACAGACCTGCACCACCACACCCAGCTAATTTTTAAACTTTTTATAGAGATGGGGTCTTGCTATGTTGGTCAGGCTGTTCTCAAACTTCTAGGCTCAAGTGATCCTCCTACCTTGCCCTCCCAAAGTGCTAGGATTACAGGTGCGAACCATGGTGCCCAGCCTTCTTTGCTTTTAAGAATGAAAATTCTAGTATGGCTCTTGTATGAATTGTGGTGAATCTGATTATAACTAGACTACTGGTTCCTTCGCTCCCATGCCTACACTCTCTACCCTCTATCACCAGCTAAAAATGATTTATTTTCTCCATCTCCTACCTTCAAGAACTCTGGCCCCAGTGACTCCTATCTTCATGTCTAAGGAAAACAGATGTTATTCCGCCATTAACATGTATTCATTCAGGACCTGGTATTTTTCTAGGTACTTGGAGTAAAATAGTGACCAAAAAAGAGCCCTAGATTATTGGTAGAAATCACACCAATAAATATAAAATTACACTCTATGACAAATGCCTATCCATTCCAAGAGGAGATCATCCTTATTCTTAATTCATCTTTTCCTGTCTCCTTGTTCCCTTTCCAACTTCAGTCTTACCTTGTTCACCTGGTTCTTCCTCCCCATCAGCAACGTGCTCTAGTTTCCCCTCTTAACCTGCCTGTAAATGTCTGGAAATAATAGTTTTACATTCTTCACCTTCTTTTCAGCCAGCAAACTGTGTAAGTTGGTGCTCACCACCACCATCCTACTGAAAACGCTCTCTCAAGGGTAGCAACAATGGTCTCCCCAGTACTCAGCCCTGTTGCAGCCTTCAGTGTTGCTCTTGACTTCCCCACAGAGTCGAGCACTCCTGACAACCTCCACCTGGAAATGTTCTTCCCTTTCAGACAGTGCTCTCTCCTTTCTTCTTACACTGCTTTTTTTTTTTTTTTTTTTTTTTGAGACAGAGTCTCACTTTGTTACCTGGGCTAGAATGCTGTGATGTCAGCCTAGCTCACAGCAACCTCAGACTCCTGGGCTCAAGCAATCCTTCTGCCTCAGAATCCCAAGTAGCTGGGACTACAGGCATGCGCCACCATGCCCGGCTAATTTTTTCTATATATTTTTAGTTGGCCAATTAATTTCTTTCTATTTTTAGTAGAGACGGGGGTCTCACTCTTGCTCAGGCTGGTTTTGAGCTCCTGACCCTGAGTGATCCACCCGCCTTGGCCTCCCAGAGAGCTAGGATTACAGGCGTGAACCACCGTGCCCGGCCTCTCCTTGCACTGCTTAGGCACTGGCATCCTCCAGGCTCCCATTCATAGCCCTTGTCTGTCTTCCACCCATTCTGGGAGATGACATCAAGGGTACTCTCCCATACAGCTCCAATTTGAGTTTCTCCTGAGCTCAGACCCATATTTGCATTTCAGCCTTTACTCTTGGATGACCTGTTGGAGTTCGGATCTGAGGACATGCAAAACAGAACTCATGTTTTCCCCTCTCAACCCATTCTTTCTCTGTTCTCTAGCACAATCAACAGCATCACTTTCCATTCAGGCACCCATGTCAGAAACCTCCAAGATATCTGTGACCACACTTTTCCCCCTTATTTAGGCATTCTATCTGCCATCCAGTCCTGTTAGGGTTCACCCTGAAACGTCTGTCCCATGAGGGACGACAAATAGGCTTCACCCAGGGTACCAACTCTGACTGATTGGTAGTGGCTGCCTGGAGCACTGTGTTGAAAAGGATTCTGAGGCAGCATCTGACCTCAGCAAAAAAAGTACTATGCTCAGTTATCGGTTCTGGCTTCGGTGGTGGAATGCATGCTCGATATTTTCCATCTGGCTCCAAGCCTGATGGAAAGTGAGCAAACCCTTCCTGTTCCCACAGCCCTGAATACTCCCTTTTACTCTATTGCTCTTCTCCTTTCTCACTCTCTGTTCCCTTTCACTCATCCAGCCCTTGCATTCCCTCTAAAACAAAGCCCTCATACTAGGATAAAGCACATGGCGTTAAAGCCATTCATAATCTGACCACAGCGGCCCTCCCCACCTCGTATGCCCTGTGTGCTCCCAGATCAGGCAGGAGAGCATTGTGGTTCACAGCATGGACTCAAAGCCTCCCTGCCTGGTTTCAAACCCCAAATCTGACACTTACCAGTTGTGTGACTCTGATCAAGTTATTTGACTCTCTGTACCTCAGTTTCCTCATCAGCAAAATGAGGAGAATAATCATACCTATCTCATAAGTTATTGTGAGGATTAACGTATAGAAATGCCTAGAATAGCTCCTGGCATGTTATAAGTTAATATCCACTCTTATCATTGCTGCCACACCTGGCACTCCTCCTCCACTGGCTTTACTCGGGCTATTTCCATTGGCTCTGCCCCGCCTTCCCCCACCCTCAGGAAGAATAAATTGTTCCCTGCTGTGTCCTTCATAGTTAAGTCATATTCCTCTAGTTTAGCAGTTTTCCCATTGTGTTACAGTTAGTTTATATATGTGTCTGATTCAATAGTTGAGGCTCCTTGAGGGCTGGGAACATATCTGTGTCCTCTACTTCTATCAGAATGTCTGGAGAACAGTAGACACAATTGGGTCTGAATGATGACATAATGAATGAACGAATGGATGGATGACTTGGCAGCAAAGGCCAATGAGTACTGGATACTTATATGAACACCGGGCAGTAATGATTATAGTTGAAACTATTGTTTCTCTCCAAGGGAGATGATAAACGTTTGACTTCCTGAAATGGTATACCCATAGCAGGTAAGTTTTTTCTTGATCTCAGAGCAGTACATCTTCAGGAATCAGTCACCCAGTTCTGATTTTTTCTTTGCTCCCATTAAGGGTTTTTATTAACTTAGATGTAACAGAGCTTATTTTCATCTCTATAATATAAATTGCACTTTTTCTGGCCTCATTCCTTCCCCACCTATGCTAGGTGTAGAACAAACAAATGGAAGCTCCCCATTTGCTTGTAAGACCTTTGACCTTTACTCTCACTGAGACCTGGGCTAGTGGCGCTGATGTTTTCATGATCATGAATGTCATTGCTGCTAATGGCAACAAGGTATTTGAAGAGCTCTGACTTAACAACTTGGATTAGAAGGAATTAGCCCTCCTGTGAAAAACACCTACCATAGTTTACTACCTCACACTCTTGGTATGATTTAGAATGTGCTTTGTAGTCAACAGACTCCACAGTTTATAGTAAACAGCCAAGGTTAACTACATGCTTCTAGCTTTTCTATAAGGTTTGCAACAACCTTTGTCTGCCCTTATTGGTTCAGAGCACATGGCAAAAGTGCAGGGAGGGGAAAATCCTCCTGTATGTTGTCTGCTTTTCTGAACCAAACCAGATCTCCCCAGCTCATTCCACAGAGATATTTATGGTTGCCAGCTAGCAGACACATTGAAAACATGCATGGCACATTGCCAACCTGCACATCTGGAAGGATCTCTGAGCAGAAACCTGTCAGTCCTGTTCTACCCCACCTGCCACAGCCCTGACAAGCCCCATGGGTCTGTTTGTACTGTAAGCATTCCTACTCCTGGGAGGGGATGCTTCTCAATAGCGGCTCTGACCTCCCCCTCTGCTTTCTCTAATGTAACAGGCTGCGAAGGTTCTGGCTATTCCAGCTTTAGTAAAAGTTTGGGGCAAATCCATATCGAGCAAGCCTATGTGTTCTTGGGAGAGGAAGAAAGAGCATGATTTTGAGGTAAAGAAAAGAGGAGGACAGAATCTGCTGAGGGACAGGTGGAAAGCAGATTGACAGTCCTGGAGGATGTCATAGGTGGAGGCCAGAACTCAGGAGAACTGGCTGAAATGAAGACCAGAAGAGCGTGGGTCTGGGCAGCTGGAGCTGACAACGGGCTGGGCCAGGCTGCCTGGCTGGGGAGGTGCAGCCCAACAGCACGTTGCCAGAAAAGACTTCCCACTGAGCCTGGGTGAGCCGAGTGGAGATTCAGTGTGGAAATCCTGGAACATGAGTCAAATAGTGTAACCATGGCGACAGCACTGAAAGCCAGTTCTCTCCGGCTCACGTGGCCACCAGCACACACGCAGGACCCGGCCTCCACAAGTCAGATGGCCTCCAGCGAGGGCTCCTGAGTTCTACATTCTGAACTGAGGCTCCTGGGTATCGGGTGACAGAAACCAGTTTCAGCGAGCCTAAGCAGAAAAAGTATGTTAAAAAGAGGGGGTGGGGGCAAGAGTGACACACTCAATCCAAAGGCAGAAGTGAAACAAAATCTCAGGAATTTAACCACTTCAGGACTCTTTCTGAGCCCAGCCCTTCCCTCCGTGCAGCTTTTGATCCGTCTCTGCAGACCAGCGTTCCCTGCCCTTCCTTTCTCATGGCAGGTGTGTCTTGTTCCCGGTTTCCCGGGTGCAGATGTAGCCTCACACACTCAAGCTCCCAGGCGAGGGAACCCAAATGTTCGGTCTGTGTCAGGAGTTTGCTCCTGCTTCTCCCAACTCCAGCTGGGAGAAGAGTCATGAGGTGCCAACACGGCTGCCAGGGCCACCCCGTGATGGCAGGGAGGGGATTCTCAGAGAAGTGGGCAGAAGACATCTACTGGGTGTGTGCTGTGTCACATGTCCCTGTGGCCACTTGCAGCGTTGTTCTTGCTGTCCCCTCTTTCTCAGATGTTTACAGGGCAGCCTTTTCCCATTAGTTAGGTCTCAGCTCAAATATCACCTTGGAGAAATCTTTGCTGACCACACTAGCTGAACTAACAATCAGTTCCTCCCCACCCTTTCCCAGTCCTTCTGTCACGGGCTTCATTGTATCCCCACCAGATTCATATGTTGAAGTCTTCAGTGCCTCAGAATATAACTGTGTTTGAAGATAAAGCCTTTAAAGAGGTAATTAAGGTAAAATGAGGCCATATACATGGGCTGTAATCCAATGACTGATGTCCTTATAAGAAGAGGAGATTGGGACACAGACACGTCAGAGGGAAGACCACGTGAAGACACAGGGAAAAGATGAACATGTACAGACCAAAGAGAGAGGCCTCAGAAGAAACCAACCCTGTTGACACCTTGATCTTGGACTTCTGGCCTCCAGAATTATGAGGAAGTAAATCTCTGTGATTTAAGCTGCTCAGTCCATGGTACTTTGTTACAGCAACCCTAGGAGACTAGCACATTCTGTATCCCTTTTTCTAGTTTTATGTTTCTTCGAAGGGGCAGATTAGGCCAGGGTGTGGTGGCTCATGCCTGTAATCCTAGCACTTTCGGAGGCCAAGACAAGAGGATGACTTGAGGCCAGGAGTTAAAGACCAGCCTGAGCAACATAGTGAGACCCCTGTCTCTACAAAAATTTAAAAATTAGCTAGTCGTGGTGGTGTGCACCCGTAGTCCCAGCTACTGGGAAGGCTGAGGCAGGAGGAATACTTGAGCCCAGGAGTTTGAGGTTACAGTGAGCTATGGGCACTGCACTCCAGCCTGGGTGACAGAGCAAGAAGACCTTGTCTCTGAAAAAGGAAGCAGGGTAGTGCTGCAGAGTGGTCAAGTGCGCACAGCCCTGGGTGCAGCTGTGTCAAGGGCAGTAGGAGCGGCCGTAGCCGCGATGGGGCCTGGTAGGCACGATACTTGCCTTGTAGACAATGAGATGAGTGGCTGTGGGGGGAACGTGGGTTTTAGTGGTAGCTAGTGCTACAGACAGGCCTGGGTTAGGCTTGAAAGACAGACAAGGATGGGCTGAGGTGGCCAGCGCCAAAGCTGGGCTGGAGAAGGGGCTTTCCACCTGCTGTGGCACCTGGGACGCCTCTTGCTTCCTAACGCCATTGGCTTCCCCATCCAGGAGAAGAGTCTCCCTGTAAGCAAGTTATGGCTCTCACTGCAGCCCCTGAGGGGCTCTAGGTGCAGCCCAGGTGGGAGTACCTTGTAAGCCAACATTTGGCACATCACTACCACCAATCCCATTTCATTTGTTGACTAGGTTCTAATGAGTCCATTCATTTAGTGAGCTGAAAGGGGTGGATTTTGCAAAATGGTTGAGGTATATATTAGGCCCCCACATCTCAGAAATGACAGAGTATGTGCAGACAACTGGAATAGAAATAGAAAACAGCCACAATCATTTTGTTCTGGAACTGGAAATTTCTCTTTTTTTTTTGAGACACAGTCTCACTCTGTTGCCTGGGCTAGAGTGCCATGGCATCAGCCTGGCTCACAGCAACCTCAAACTCCTGGGCTTAAGCCATTCTCCTGCCTCGGCCTCCCGAGTAGCTGGGACTACAGGGATACACCACCATGCTCGGCTAAATTTTTCTATGTATTTTTAGTTGGTCAATTAATTTCTTTCTATTTTTAGTAGAGATGGGGGTCTCACTCTTGCTCAGGCTGGTTTTGAACTCCTGACCTTGAGAGATCCACCTGCCTCGGCCTCCCAGAGTGCTAGGATTACAGGCGTGAGCCACCGATCCACCTGCCTCGGCCTCCCAGAGTGCTAGGATTACAGGCGTGAGCCACCGCGCCTGGCCAATTTCTCTGTCTTTAAGGCATAAATTGTGTCCTCAGGACACCCAGCCTCTCCTTCAGTGCCTAAGTCTGCCAGCCACACATTGCACATTTCTCAGAATCCAGTTGTTGGCATCAGATGCGCCAAATGTCCTGATGCCAGACTCAGCTTCTCACTTGTCACCCAGATGTGTGGACACCACATAGACAGAGATAGAATCACCAAACTGAGTGTGGGTTCCCCAGGTTCCAAATGTGAACCTTGAAAGCTGTGTTTGTTTTCTCTTTTCTGGCTGTTCCTGTATGCTGTCTACAAGACTTCATATCAATGTAGTTTTGTTTCTACATAAGAGCTTCAGCTTTTGTGAGACATTCTTTCCTTATCTGGGCCACCATAGTGCTAGTTGCTCGGAAATTTCTCTTTTCTGGTTTGTTCCAGGTTTGCCCACACTTTCTATATTTCCATAATTCTCCTATTCTCTCTATCCTTCCTTTCTAATTCCACTTTATTATTTAAAAAGTGACTCTAAAAAAGCGTCTCTACTTTCTCCTCCAACTTCTTTCCTTCTTTCTTCTTTCCCTCTTTTTACTTTCCTTCCTTCCTTCCTTCCTTCCTTCCTTCCTTCCTTCCTTCTTTCATTCTCTCTCTCTTTCTTTCTTTCTTTCCTTTTTTGCTCACCTTTGAAGACTTTTTCTTATTGCTCTTATCTTCATCTCCTACTCTCTCCTGGCTCTCTCTAGCTGAAGTTCTTTTTATCCAGGGGCTTTCTGAATTTGTAGAAACCAGCCAACCCATTGCTTGAGAGCTAGTATGGGGCTTGTCTTTTATTTCAAATAGCACAATGAGCTGTACATAGAAGTTATTCAATGATTTTATTACATTATGTTTTACACTTATATTAGAAGAGCTATAGGGCTTTGGGTTGGGTAGTAATGAACCATTTACTGCATGTGTACAAATTATAAAGTCCCAAGCACACCTTGATCATAGCAAGAGCCTTTCGTTAGCTTTATGGGGCATGAAGTTAACATCAAAGGGCTCATGGGGATGTGCAATTGAGGAAGTAAGCGAAAAGGATGTCCGATCAGATGATTAGGTCTGAGTAAACCCACTAAATAGCAAGGGCACGAGGTTTATCTATCCCTGAAGTGACCAAAGATTACTAGGAGGAAAGGCAAGAGCATGACTCATCCCTTGACTCCATAACAACCCATTGGTCTATCCATTTTTCTTATTACCAGTGGCTAACTCTCTAAGGGTACCACGCCTGGCCATGTGGCCTCATGACTCAAAGCCTAAAGATTTATAGTATTTTCCTAAGAGGCAAAGGGCATTCCTGTGGGTAACTCCTTTTTAATAACCCCAGGTTAGTCATTTACTGTGATGATCCATTTAAGTAAATTGATTGCCAGGAAACCTCTTCAGAGAAGAGCTTCTATTTTCATAATTAATGAAAGCCACACTGTAACTTCTGTGAGCCAGCTTAGAGGGGACAACGATGCAAGAACAGTACTAGCTACTAAGGCATTTTCAAAGTTATCCTAGAGAATGCCAAGACAGCTTCTCAGTTCCATCCAATGAGTCTTTCGCATGCACATTTTCCTCCTGTGGTGGAAAACTAATGGTGGAAATAATTCATCTTTATAATATTAATTAATTGGTTATCGTAGGGAGTACAGGAATTATTCAGGAATCAGATGACATCTGGTTTCCTCCATAGTTTACATAAGCCTGCCCTGTAAGGATTCTTCTGCTCAGTGTTTTTCTAGACACTAGTCTAGACACTAGTCTAGTTGTAAGAATCAAGACTTTTGAATTCTGTTGCTAGACAGAACAAATTAATTCTGTTGCTAGACACAAATTAAGACACAAATTAAGTTGGATAAGCAACTTAATTTCCCTGTGTCTTAGTCTGTTCAAGCTGCTATAACAAATTACCATAAACTGGGTAGCTTGTAAACAACAGAAATCTATTTCTTTTGGTGCTGGAGGCTGGGAAATTTAAGATCAAGAGCAGCAGATTTGGTGTCTGCTGAGGGTCTGCTTTCTGGTTCACAGAGGGGACCCTCTCACTGTGTCCTCACGTGGTACAAGGGACAAGGGGTCTCTCTTGGGCCTCTTGTGTAAGGGGACTAATCTCATTCATGAGGGCTCTGCCCCCAAGACCTAATCACCTCCTAAAGGCCCTACTTCCTAATGTGAGGCCTTTACTTTCAACATGTGAATTTAGGGGGGACACAAACATTCAGACTGTAGTGCTCTGAGAGTAAAAATGAGACAATAATACTTATCTATTTCTTCCAACAAAAGACAAGGTGAAGTTAAAAGGAGAGTATACAAGTTGAATTTCCTGTGCAAAATGTATCAGAGATTGATACATTGTATCAATGCAAAATATATCAGAGATTGTCTGATTGATTGCTTCATACAGGGGTTGCTTTGAGTCTATGTCTATTGATCAAAAATAAGCATCAATTTTTAGTCAGTTCCCTAGGGAATAGACATTAAAAAGGGTTTGGTTTGGTTTTGCTTTTGCATTTTACAAAGGTAACAACCTATTAATTGAATTCTTTGCTCATGAAATTTCTTATCCTCTTTAATGGACATTACATAGTTAACTAGAGAAAAAAGCATTGAAAAGGACAAAATCAATTAGCCCACAGGATTTTTCTCCCATGATCATACCATGAATTGATTAAGTTAGCAAATATTTATTGAGTGCCTACTATGTGCCACATCGATCCATCAGTGAATAATACAGCAAAGAACTCTGCCCTCTGGGAGGGGAGTGGGAAAAAGGCAGGGATGCACCAACAATAAACAGCAGATGTAGCAAATAAGTAAATTCTATAGGATACAGGAAATTGATAAATGCTGTGGAAAGAGGAGTTGGAATAAGGTGGAAAGAGTTGACTCATGGAGAAGGTGTCAATCAAGGAAAGACTTGAAAGAGGAGGGTTAGGAGATAATGGGAGAAGAGAGTTTCAGATACAGGGAACAGCCAGTGTGGGATGCTAAGTCAGGAGTGAGGCTCCAGTGTGGAGAGGAACAGTTGGGGGGCCCTATGGTGGGAGGGTATATCAGAAAGGAGGAGGGTGATAGGAAGGAAGGTCAGAGTTAAACTCTAAATTAAAATGTTTGCTTCCTTCTTTAATTTTCTCTTAGTAGCAATACAGCTTTATATATTACATATTTTTGTTCTCTGCCATCATATCGATCCTAAGTAGCCAAGATTATCAGGATACGTGGGTCACTTAATATAATTTCTAAATTCACAGGAACATTGCAGCCCATTGTGAATCATCCTTTTTTTTTTTGAGCTAGGGGGTCTCATTATGTTGCCAAGGCTTTTCTCTAGTGATCCTCCTGCTTCAGCCTGCTGAGCAGCTGGGATTACAGGTGTGCACCACCATATCCAGCTCAATGCCCCCCCACCATAGGGTCTCCCAACTGTTCCTCTCCACACGCAAGCCTCACTCCTGACTTAGCATCCCACACTGGCTGTTCCCTGTATCTGAAACTCTCATACCTTTTTTAAAAAAATTACATGTTTTAAAACCATGTGCCTTATTTCATATTTGGTAAAATATAATTCAAACTTTCCATTAATTACCAGCCTTCAATCACATTGTATCAATGAGATTATAGCACATTTCCATTTTCCATTTTGGTTTTCTGAGTTCACCGATTGCCCAAAACACAGAATGTGTGTAACTACATCACAAAGTTACATCACAACCCTCCATTGGCCGATTCCAGCGAGGCCTCCTTTGGCCCACTGAGGTTATTTATAGGCTTCCCACAGTCTACTGTTCTGGCATGAGCAGGGTCCCTCCCCAGCCCCTCTCCTGCTCAGTGTGCACCCTGCTCCAGTGGCCTAAGCGGAGCCTCTCTGTGCTAACAAACAAGTGTGTCAGCTGCCATGTCTGCCATGTCCCTGCTCCTCTGCTTCCACATCCCTTGGGAAATGTTTGTTACCTATTTGAGGGAATCTCCCAGTGGCACTGCCAGCTGTCCTCCCTGGTAAGAGTGCTAACATCTGGAAGTCTGCCAAGAGCCAGCACAACCCTGGCCCATGTGCAGAAGGGAGAAGAAGGGCTGCCTCACACCTAAGGGCCTATTTTGCCACTGAGGCCTAAATGCAGCTTCTCTCAAAGCTGTTCACAAAGACAGCCCCATTCTGCTCTCCCCAGGGCTCCAATGCAGCAAAAGAGGCTAGACTGAGATTGGTTATGACATCCCTTCCCTGGTCCTTTGTCCTTACTCCATTCTCTGGCACCAAATCCCTTCCTCCTCCAGCCAAAAACCCACCAACTCCCAGACATATCAGTTCTAGCAGACACAGGCTTCTCTCACATATGCTAGCAGCCAAACACAGAACCCGAGTTTGGGAGAAGAAACTGTTCCTCAGCATTGCATCGTTAGAGTTCAAAGAACAACTCAGCTCCTCAGTTCTTCCACAGATAATTTCACCTTGTGGGCAGTTATTCTTCCCATTTCTGAATGACCCCTACCACCTTTTGCTAAATCTAACAACTCTTGGTGGCCTATTGTTGATGTCCTTGCCTGCCTGCCTGCCTGCCTGCCTTCCTTCCTTCGTTTTAGTTTTTTTTCCCTCTGTCAGTTGAATAGTGAATATCCCATTTCCAAAGGCATATTTCTTGGACACTGATATACTTTCAACTTTGATCTATGTTATGATCTTGGTCATATCTAATTCTCTGTGCCTATGTTTTCTCATCTCTAAAATGAGAATAAAAATACCTACCCCATATATGTATATAAAATATTAAGCATAGTACAGGCACATAATAAGTGCTTGAAGGTTAGCTGTTATTATTTTTACCTGAACTTTCAATAAATCCATCTTGGACATCCTTAACCATTTCACTCAGTCATTACCCAACTAAATGCTACCAAATGAATAGCACCTCTCCTGCAAGCACCGCTATTTGTTGGAACAACCTTTCATGCAGTTATAGCTTTGTCTTATTCCTGCCTTTACCAAAGGTGCTGAGATTTAACTATTTCCTACTTAGAAGGACTCTCCCCAGCCTTTGAGAAAACAGACTTCCTAGGAAGTGATTCTATTCATTCATTCTTTTTTTTTCATTCTTTCATTCATTCATTCATTTTTTTGAGACAGAGTCTCACTTTGTTGCCCAGGCTAGAGTGAGTGCCTTGGTGTCAGCCTAGCTCACAGCAACCTCAAACTCCTGGGCTCAAGTGATCCTCCTGCCTCAGCCTCCCGAGTAGCTGGGACTACAGGCATGTGCCACCATGCCCAATTTTTTTTTCTATATATATTTTTAGTTGGTCAATTAATTTCTTTCTATTTTTAGAAGAGACGGGTCTGGCTCAGGCTGGTTTCGAACTCCTGACCTTGAGCAATCCTTCCGCCTCGGCCTCCCAGAGTGCTAGGATTACAGGCGTGAGCCACCGCGCCCGGCCTCGTTCATTCATTTAGCTAACATATATGTATTGAGAACTTACCAGGCACCAAATGCTGGGTAGATGCTGAGGGTGCCTTGGGGAGAAGACAGCAAAACAACTTAGGGTTTTCAGTCTGAGAGAAGTGTACCCACCGCACAGTCAGAAAGGGCAAGAACGAGGGCAAGAACATGGGAGCGTCTCATCCAGCACCTCAGAAAACTTGACAAGGACCCCACAGTGACATGAGTCACTGCGCACTTCTGGGAAAGGCTTTGGGTAAAGTAAGTGGAGAAAGGATGAGACTGCTGCGATTCAGGCAGCAAATAAGCAAACGCGGTTAAAACAAGCAAGGAAGTAACGCCCCGCCCAGCCCCCAGAGCCGCACACAGTAGGAGCGCCCTCGCAGGCTCTGGGGCTCTTCCTCTCAGAAGTCGTCAGGTGACGCTGGGGAGAGGGCGGCGGGCAGGCGCCACAGCTCACGTCGGGGCCGGCTGGGGGCGGCAGGGGGCGCGCCGGCCTCGCGGGCCCCTGTCAGGAGCGTCTCGGGCGTCCGGCCGCGGCGGCGCGGGCGGTGCCCACCGGGTCCGGGAGCGGCCGGGCGGGCAGGGGCGCTGCCCCGCCCCGGGGAGGCGGGCCGGGCGGGGCCGGGCGTATTTGAGGCGCAGAGCCGCACCCGCCGGCGCCCGCACAGCCCGCCAGCAGCCGTCCGGGAGCCGCGCGCCGAGTGTGGTGAGCGGAAGCAGGGAACTGGGGACGGGACGGGCGCGCCCCGAGGAGGCTTGGCTGACCGCGTCTGGGCCGGGGCGGGCGGAGGGCGCGTGCGGGGCGGCGGGCAGCTCTGGGTCCGCAGGCTGTGATTCTCGAGGGTTCTGAGATCCGGAAAGTTAGCGGCGCCTCACAAGGCTGACAGACGCGTCCCCGGGACGTCGGGTCTGCCCGCGGGAGCCGGGCCGGGCACCGCGCGCCCTCCGCGGCGCCTCAGAGGCCCAGCCGCCGTCTCGCCCTTGCCAGCAGCGCTTCAGGGACGCGAACGCGCGACGAGCCGCCTCCCGGTGGGCCAGGTCCCCGTGCGAGGGCACGGTGGATGGGCTCGCGAACCAAACCAAGCACCAGTCTAGTGTAGCATTAGGAACCGGGTCACCCTTCCCCAGAACATGCGGCGGGGGTGGGGGCGGTGAGGAAATTGAGGGGTACTTCCTGAGGTCTCTGTAGGGTGCCTCTGGGACCCATGACTCAGCTGGCCCAGACTTTGGGGCGTCTGTTGAGGCTTCGTTTGGAGACCTTGCTGTGGAGCGCGAACCAGTTCTTTCACCAGGTCCAGCGGCGGCAGGGGCTGCAGCTGCCCTCTGAATGCTGACCCCACAGAAAACGGCGCTGCCCCAAGGCCTGAGTGGCATGCGCCCGGCTTAGCAAAGACTGCAGACTCTAAGCTTTTGCAAATCAAGCGCTCATCTCTGCCCAGACAGGCTAATTGGGGCAATAATGATCTCAGGTCTACGCTGAGCAAGTGTCAGGTGTGGCAGAATATTGGTCCCAGTGTGCAGAGCCCTGGGTGCGTGGTTGGGGCTTTTAAAGCATATTTGAGGGTTTGTTCTGAATTATACGTTGCTCAGATGAAAACACTAAAACGATTGCACTCTGAGGAGTAGGAGCTCAATGCCAGGGGGCTAGAGACACATGGGTGGAGGCTGTGACTTAGGCTTCAGCCTAACCCTTAAAGTTGGCGACTCCTATTCCAGATACTGTGGAATATTTGTAAAGCGACTCCTGGGAGTTGGGTTGCTGGACAATGAGGACGCCTGGACCTCACTGTACATTGTTTCTAGGATTCTGGGGAAGGAATGGCAGACAGGCTCAATCAATTCTGAAGAAAATGATGGTGATGAAATTAACCACTTGGGCACAGAGCATTTCATCAATTTTGAAAATTCTGATTTGTTTGCCTCAGGTTTATAAACTTTTCATGGAAGGAAATTGTGTGTTTTCATAAAAGTTAAACTTTAATAATGAAAATTTACTTCTCTATAGCAACAGTCTCCTTTTTAGACATTGACTTTGAATCCTTAGAGTAGGGCCTGTCATTCCAAGAATGGTCATGCTTTATCCTTGATTTTCGGGGGACTGGAGCTGCTTCCTAAATCCATAACATTTGGGGGTTATATTTAAAATCAGCACTTATTCCATATTCCAGGGTGAAGTTTGATGTTGGTCCTTCAATGTTTAGAGCTTAGAAGTGTCAGGCCTCTCTAAGTTACATAAGAAACAGAAGAGAGGTCAGGTGCAGTGGCTCACACCTGTAATCAATCCTAGCACTCTGGGAGGCTGAAGCCGGAGGATCACTTGAGCTCAGGAGTTCGAGACCAGCCTGAGAAAGAGTGAAACCGGTCTCTATTAAAAATAGAAAAATTAGCGAGGCACTATGGCATGTGCTAGAAGGCAGAAGCAGGGAGATCACTTGAGGCCAGGAGTTTGAGGTTGCAGTAAGCAATGATGAGCCACAGCTCTCTTGCCCAGGTAACAGAGTGAGACTTTGTCTCGGAAAGAAAAAAAAAAAGATGCAGAAGAGGAGGAGTACTGCTCTATGGACTGATCCCCAAAGCTAGTCAAAGCTAGTTGTGTTCCGGTAGAGCAGGCGAGTCTTGCTCTCTTGAGGGGTCCTTAATCAATGATAGTTCACTGTGCTCTAAATATGCATAGGTGCTTTAGAAAGTTTTTTTGCTTATTGCTAGTGACGTCAAGAGGTCAGTGTTGATCTCATCTATAATTTAGGTACCTATTAGCCTAGAACCCTTATTAGCCAGACTCTAAATCTTCATTGCAACAGAGACCTATATTCATATAGTATAATTTGAGAATCTCAGGATGACCTTAAATAGATTGGCTTATAAACTTATGTATCTGAGATTCATGGTAACCAATCTAAAACATAATCTTTCTTCCCTGTGATTGTTTGGGACACAGGCAGGCTCCCATTGGAGACAGCTGGGTAGTTCTTTGTGTCTAGTGCCTGAACTGGTTCTTCTCATTAAATTCTGAGTGGGTAACTGAAGAGCCAGCTAACGCAATGCTTGCTGTATACTTCCAGTTTGCTGCTGACTAAGTATCATGTGTTCTCTCTTGACTGCTGTTCAGCTTTTCCATAGGGGAAAAAATCAGTAACTGAGAGGCACAAAGTAACTTTATCTTTCTTAATGCCAAGGAACTATAATGAGAAAGAAATCCTAGAAAAGGACTGCTCTTTTTTATTCCATCTCAGAATCACTGAATTTTTCTTTGTAAAGAGGACTTTCCTCAAGCCCTGCTCTATGTTTCAGTAAGGGCAGAAAGTTGACTGCCTGTCCTGTGTTCTTTGGAGACTAGTGTAGGGTAGTGCCCAGGAGTTCAGGAAATTTCCATCACAGCTTGTGTAAAGGTCAGGCTCTGTATGAGCAGAAATTTCAGAAGTATTCCTGGGAACCAAGACAACTGGATTGATTGCTTGGTGGGTGTAGAATAGTATAGTGCAATGGATAGCTATTCTGTATTAAAGAAAAAAGCTACCAATTAATAGTCAATTAAAATGGTCTACATTTTAACTCATGTTTAAATTCCTTATTCTAAAGCTATACAGACCTACTTCCTATAGGTGTTTCCAAATATGGAGACCCAGGTATTATTTCTCTAGATTATCTTTGATGAAATGTTTTCATTTTGCTATTTCATTCTGGCTCTTCAAAATCTTCTGATTCTGGGAATACCAGGATGGAATTCACATATCTAGTATCTGTAGAGTTGGAAGATTTTTTACATTTGATTTTGTATGAGTCTGTCTATAAACTACTCATCAGAAAAGGGGGAAAAAAAAGAAATTTTCAGGCAAGTAAGGAACATATTTATCTGAGTAGATGTCTTTTTTGTTTTCCCTAAAGTTTTGAGGTTGCTTTCAAAAGAGCATCGTCTATAACCCTTTTCAAAAAAGAAATTTGTTGGTTGGGAGTTGACATAATCAAAACAGTGCAGACCCAATTTTTGGAAAAGTACACATTATTGGTTAAAATGTGGTTATAATTAGCAAAATGACCGTGCAAAATGGCATCCTTTATTCAACATCACTGTGCACTGAATGAGTCACCCCGTTAGTTTTCTGACAAAAACACGATCTTGTTTTTTGTTTACGATTTCAGTATGTTACGTAGTTCTGGATGAATAAGCCAGAGAATTAATTTTTTCAATGTAGTAATTAACACTTTCAAAGGACTATACTTTAAAATTTCAAAATGTGAGGTTTTATATTAGGATAGAATAAGCCTGAATTAGGAGTCAGGAGACTTGGGTTCTAATCCTTGATCTCCTAATGACAGGAAGACTGTCGGCCACCACATTAGTTTTTTGAGCCTCAGTTCCTCTGCTTTATGGTGGGAATACAGTAGCCTCCCCACCTCCTTTATCCTCAGGGGATGTGTACTGAGACGCCCCAGTGGATGCCTGAAACTCCAGATGGCACTGAACTCTATATATACTATTTTTTGTATCTGATAATCAAGCCTGCTACTAAGTGAGTAATGGGTGGGGGAACATCTACAGCAGGTATATGCTGGACAAAGGGGATGATGATTCACCTCCTAGGCAGATTGGACTGGACAGTCTAAGACTTCATCATACTTCTTAGAATGGCACATAATTTAAAAATTATGAATCGTTTCTGGAATTTTCCGTCTAATATTTTCAGGACCCAATTGACCTTGGGTAACTGAAACTGTAGAAAGTGAAACTGCGGATAATGGGGAACTGCGGATAATGGGGAACTGTATTAATTTTGTCTTGTTACTCTCGTAAGATTGTCATTAGAATTAGAATAGATAAGGCATGTGAGAATGCTTTGTAAACTGAAAAGCACCACGTAAATACCAGGTGGTAGTGTTCTAGTGGGCTTGTCTAATGTGTCCAGACACAATCCAAATTGTCCCACCGAGCATTGTGTGAAACAGTGGAAATACAGTGAAATCTGCTTTGTTTCTCAAATTTTACTTGGCTGCATTGGAAAATAAACATGCTTGAGCAGAGGCTTTGAAAAAAATAAATGTTAAATTGTAGAAATGCCCTCTGTGAGTTTTTGGTTGTAATCAGCCTTTAAACACATTTTAATTTGATTGGCGTTATATTAAGACACTTTATAAGGCAAAGAGTATAAATTTAGCTAGTTTGGGGGGGATGGGCAATACACGTAACCTTAACATTTGTACCCCCATAATATGCTGAAATAAAAAAAATTTAGCTAGTTTAAACAATTGAAACCACTTTTTGTTTTTATTGACCTGTGTCTGTACATTTATGTAGGGATACGCGTGCTAACTAGCTTGACTGGTAGTCCTTAACCAGGCACGATTTTGCTGCCAGGGGATATTTGGCAATAGCTGAAGAAATTTCTGGTTGTCATAGTCGGAGAGTGGTGTACTACTGGCATCTTATGTATTGAAGCTAGAAATGCTGCTAAACATCCTACAATGTACAGGACAGCGACGCATGATATAGTATGCAACCTGAAGTGTCAATAGTACTGAGGTTGACAATAGGCTCCTATGCAATGGGCATATTTATTTATAAAGAAGTCAAAATGTTTATAATGTTATTGCTGGGTCTTCGGTATGTTGCCCAGGGGTGGAAGAGGTACGTGTAATCCACAGAACTAAGCGCTCTGCCCACCCTGAAGTTCAAGATTGTTTCCTACTTGACATCCAAAATGAGAGAGGCTTTATTTTCTTAAGAAATTTCCTTTCTTTACCTTTTCTATGACAACTTTTCTCTTGAGTTTTGCCTGCATTTCCTACTGGGGAACACCCTACTTTTGCTTTAAAAAGTCAAGTACTATAGGAAATACAGTGAATGGAAGGTGTCATAAGCTCTGGAGTCACAGGAGTCACTGTGACTTCCCTATGAAACTGCCAGCAGTTCCCCACCTTGGAAGATGGGCATGGTCATAACCTAACTGCTTCCAAATAGGTCTGAGATTGCCTAGGTCAAAAAAGATGTGCAAAAAAAAATTTAGTCAAAGGTAATGTTTGTGATATAATACAGAACTAGAGTACAGGTCGGGCATTCCTAATCCAAAAATTCAAAATCTGAAATGCTCCAAAATTTAAAACTTTTTGCATGCCTACATGATGCTCAAAAGTTATGCTCTAAAGAAATGGTCTTTAGGCCAGGTGTGGTGGCTCACACCTGTAATGCTAGCACTCCGGAAGGCTGAGTTTAGGTGGATTGTTTAAGGCCAGGAGTTCAAGACCAGCCTGAGCAACAGTGAGACCCCATCTCTACTAAAAATAGAAAAAAAATGGCTGGGTGCAGTGGCTCATGCCTGTAATTCTAGCACTTTGGGAGGCCGAGGCCAGAGGATAACTCAAGGTCAGGAGTTCAAAACCAGCCTGAGCCAGAGTGAGACCCCGTCTCTACTAAAAATAGAAATTAATTGGCCAAATAAAAATTAGCTGGGCCTGATGGCGCATGCCTGTAGTCCCAGCTATTCGGGAGACTGAGGCAGGAGGATTGCTTGAGCCCAGGAGTTTGAGGTTGCTGTGAGCTAGGTGTTGCCATGGCAGTCTAGTCTGGGCAACAGAGTGAGACTCTGTCTCAAAAAAAAATTAAAAATAGAAAAAATTAGCCAGGCTTGGTGGCACACACATATAGTCTCAGTTACTTGGGGATCTGAGGCAGGGGGATCACTTGAGCCCAGGAGTTTGAGGTTGCAGTGAGCTGTGATGACACCACTGCACTCTAGCTGGGACGACAGAGCGATATTCTGGTGTGATGGCTTACGCCTGTAATACTAGCATTCTGGGAGGCCAAGGTGGGAAGATCAGTTGAGCTTAGGAGTTCAAGACCAGTGTCAACGAGAGCGAGATGCTGGCTCTACTAAAAATAGAAAGAAATTAACTAAAATATAGAAAAAAATTAGCTGGGCATGGTGGCGCATGCCTGTAGTCCCAGCTACTCATGAGGCTGAGGCAGGAGGATCTCTTGAGTCCAGGAGTTTGAGGTTGCTATGAGCTAGGCTGACACCATGGCACTCTAGCCTGGGCAACAGAGCAAGACTCTGTCTCAAAAAAAAAAAAAAAAAAAGAGAAGAAATGCTCTTTGGAGCATTTTGGATTTTCAGATTTAGGAATGCTTAACTAGGTATATGCCAATATACCAAAATAAAAATTGAGATCCAAAGCACTTCTGGTCCCAAGCATTTCAAATAAGTGATACTAAATCCGTATAAGATATCTGCTGTGTGTAAATGATGCACAGAGTAAGTCCTAGGA
Source organism: Mirza zaza (assembly GCA_008750895.1). Lineage (NCBI taxonomy): Eukaryota > Metazoa > Chordata > Mammalia > Primates > Cheirogaleidae > Mirza > Mirza zaza. Next base: position 32,347 of record VSMD01075310.1, on the reverse strand, counting down.
GTAACTCTGCCTGTTTGAGTTTTTATGAAATTTAATATTTTGCATTTTTAGAACCTATCAAGTAGTTGATACTTATTGGACCCCTTGGGGGCAATGCCATTGTTTAAAATTGAGTAAATGTCACAAGTGGGCAAATCAAGGAGAAAGATTCTGATCGTTTCAATGTGCAGGTAATTTTGGCCATAGCACAGGTGATCCTGAGCTTAGGAAGCAGAAGCCAGAAGCTGCCCTCCTCCCCTCGCCACAGGAACCCCTGCAGCATCTGCCCTGCTGGACTGTCGGCCCTTTGACCATACAGATCTGTTTATCTTTACACCCAAACAGGAGCTGACAAAGCGCCTGGCCCAGAGAAGGCATAACTGTGCGTAAATGTAGGAATAAATAATGAAGCAGCAGCTATGTCTGGAGGTCATTGCCTTTCCTGTCTCAGCAGGAGTCAGTCAACACTGCTTCCTTCAAAAACCCAGAGTGGGGCTGTTAGTGGGAACAGAGGGGAGGTGGGCAATACTAACACACCGAGCCCTTGGTAAGGGTGGCGGAAAGAGTGCAGGAAGACAGGTGAGGGAGAGCCAAAGATAAACTATGATTGTTTATATTTCTTACCTAGGAAGGGGGCAGAACATTTTCCTCCTCCTCCTCCTCCCTGATGCATTGTATGGCCTCTTACTCTCGGGATTCAGAACATAGGCTGGTGTGATCAAAGTTGAAATTCATGAGTTAAATAGAGTTTGGGAACCTAGCTAGAAAGCATCGCCACCCCTTGGCGAGTTGTTTTTATGGTTCCACACTATTGACTTAGGCATTAATGCCTGTAGATTGACTAGAACTGTCCAATGAAATAGTGGTGATGCTCAATTTAAGTGAAATCTTTCAGGACCAAATGATGATCTCTCTTTTTTTTCCCCTCAGGAAAATGGCAGACAGTTTTTCGGTAAGTGTTTTATGTCTGTTTTCTTCCCCTCAGATACATCACACATAGGTTGAGGAGTTGGGGGTCTTGTTTTTACCACAGCTTTCCCTTTCCCACTGCATAGCTTCCTTTGGCTTCACTTGTCTAATGAGGGCTTGTTAGCTGGAGCCTTGTGTTTCCAGCAGCAGATTTGAGAAGGAAGCCAGGCAGAGAGAGGCCTAGGACTTCTTGACAGTAACCCTTTCAGCAAAAGGCCCAGAACAGAAGAGTGGACTCTGCTGGCAGGAGCTAAGAAATCCTGTGAGCAGCACAAAGGGACATGCAGTCTGAGCGTCCCGATGTTTGTGATTGTTTTTCCCATGTTGAGTAGAAAGTGTGTGCTGAAGGTAGAGGAGAGGTAGCTCCTGACTTGAGCAAGTTACAAAAATGCATCCCCAGGATCTGAGATGATGGGAGGCAAGAATAACATGAAAAAGCATATGTAATCCCAAAGTCTAACTTTAGTCTTTGAAACTCAAAACTATTATTTGGTGGATTAATGCTTACTGATATGAATTTCATACCTTCATCATATTCCTCTGCTTCTTAGAACATGTATTTCTGTTTTCCTGAAAATTTTGTTTTTGTGAATATTTTCTATCTTGTAATTACTTATGTCTTTCTTTCCAGCTTAATGATGCGTTATCTGGGTCTGGAAAGCCAAACCCTCAAGGATGGCCTGGCTCGTGGGGGAACCCACCTCCTGGGGCAGGGGGCTACCCAGGTGCATCCTATCCTGGGCAGGCACCCCCAGGGGCCTATCCTGGGCAGGCACCCCCAGGGGCCTATCCTGGGCAGGCACCCCCAGGGGCTTATCCTGGGCAGGGGCCTCCGAGTGCCTACCCTGGCCCTACAGCACCTGGAGCTTATCCCGGAGCACCTGCACCTGGAAGCTACCCGGGGCAACCAGGCGGGCAAGGGGCCTACCCACCTCCTGCACAGCCCAGTGCTCCGGGAGCCTACCCTGCTGCCGGCCCCTATGGTAGCCCTGCTGGACCACTGGTAAGATGGAATCCTTTCATGTACTTGGTGCACAGAGGGCTTCAGGGAGACCCATAGCATTAAAGAAACCACTTAGAGCCACTTGAAGGACCAGCCATGGGTGTATGTTGGCCCAATAGAAAAAAAATAAGTGTTCATATTGAGTTTATTGTGTGTGCTCTTAGTATAGAGAGAAGGTAATGTATCTTTTGAAGGCATTGATAAAGCTGCCGTAATAGAAATGAAGTTAAGATTGCAGTAATGGGGGAAAGTTTTGGTTATTCTTTTTTTTTTTGAGACAGAGTCTCGCTTTGTTGCCCAGGCTAGAGTGAGTGCCGTGGTGTCAGCCTAGCTCACAGCAACCTCAAACTCCTGGGCTCAAGCAATCCAGCTGCCTCAGCCTCCCGAGTAGCTGGGACTACAGGCATGCACCACCATGCCCAGCTAATTTTTTCTATAAATATTAGTTGGCCAATTAATTTCTATTTATAGTAGAGACGGGGTCTCGCTCTTGCTGAGGCTGGTTTCAAACTTCTGACCTCGAGCAATCCGCCTGCCTCAGCCTCCCAGAGTGCTAGGATTACAGGCATGTGAGCTACCGTGCCCAGCCAAGTTTTGGTTATTCTTAACAAACACTTTTCTGAGTACATAACATGTGCTAGCAGTATGCCTCTACCTGGATTATCTCATTTAACCCCACTACTGCTCTATAAGATAGTGTTACTATTCTCCTTTTCCACATGAGGAAATGGGGCAATAGAGAAGTTAGATGACTTGCTCAGAGTCATTGAGTGAACTTGTGGAGGAACCAAAGTAATCTGGCTTTTAAAAACCTTCTAAACGGGGGGCGGGAGGAGGAATGGCAGGGGCAATATATGTAACCCTAACAATGTTTGTACCCTCATAATATAAAATAAAATAATAATAAACCTTCTAAAGATAATTTGTGACCTAAGGAGTGAATTTTCATGCAAATTAAAACCCATTTTATTTTTTTTTATTTTTATTTTTTGAGACAGAGTCTCACTTTATTGCCCAGGCTAGAGTGAGTGCCGTGGCGTCAGCCTAGCTCACAGCAACCTCAAACTCCTGGGCTCAAGCCATCCTGCTGCCTCAGCCTCCCAAGTAGCTGGGACTACAGGCATGTGCCAAGCCCGGCTAATTTTTTCTGTATATATTAGTTGGCCAATTAATTTCTTTCTATTTATAGTAGAGCTGGGGTCTCGCTCTTGCTCAGGCTGGTCTCGAACTCCTGAGCTCAAATGATCCGCCCACCTCGGCCTCCCAGAGAGCTAGGATTACAGGCGTGAGCCACCGCGCCCGGCCTAAAACCCATTTTAGTAAGCGAAGTCTAAATGTAAAACATAACTCTGTGGGGGATCCAGACACATCTCAGTCCCAGATCCTTTCAGACTAGTTTGGAGACAACATATAAATACGAAGAAAGAGCTAAAAAACCAGTGTGGCATTAGACCATTTCCGGACTACACAGAAGTTGGCACAAAGCAGTGTCATCTCCTTTTAGGTCAGTTGAGAGGAGACCTCAGAGAAAGCCTTGTGGGAAGAGGGTGGCGTTGAGCCTGGGGCTAGACCAGATATGGTAGTTGCAGACAGGGGGGGACTTGAAGGCTATGGAAAGGAACAGGCAGGTGTGAGAGAGATTGCAGAGAAAGAACCCCGGAGCTAGTGATTACGTTTTAGGAATCAGAAATGACTCTGGCTTTTCTAGGTGGGGCAACTAGAGCACCAGAAAAATTTTAGCCCAAACTGAGAATTCAGGAAAGGGAACTGACTGAGGAGGGTCAGGGGAGACAATTCCAGTTCACACCTGCTGGATTTGAGGAACTAGTAGCAAACCCAGATAGGAGGAAGTACAGGACTAGTGCAGATCAGGGCCGGAAATCAAAGACTTGGGTTACACTTGAACACAGGGGGAAACATAAAAAGTAAGTGAAGAGGCCACAGGTAGAGCTTTGGGGATATTCACTGCACCTTGAACATAGATGGCCAATAAATATTTGTGGAATGGACTATACAGTTTTAACTAAAAAGTGTTCATTCTCTAAATATTGACTATCTGCCACATACAAAGCACTCTGCTGTTGCTGTGTGAGTACAGCATCCAGAGCATATGAGAATCCAGAAGCCTCAATGTGACACAATGCCTACCCTCAGGGAGCAGAGTAACCACAGTGAAGTGTGTTGTGTGATAAAGGTCTTAGCAGTGGCACAAAAATGTTAATGTTGACTGCAAGGTCTAGCTTAAGCCTTTCAAAAAAAAGTCTATATAAATGAGTCGTAGATAGGGACGGCGCTAGGAATGAGAGTTACAGTGTTCCAAAAGATTATTTTCTGTTTTGGGGACCAATTAACAGACAGCATTATTTTCGATTATTCTTTGTGCATGTATATAGCCTAGTCTCTCCAGGCCCTGAGCAAGATGGCCTGAGAGTCTGGACTGATGGCTTAAACAAGCATTATGTGTTTTTGATGTGTATTCATAGTGATTGAACTTCAGCAACATCATTTTCTTTCTTTCCCCAAGAAAGCACGACTCCTTATTGATATATGCATACTTGTTTATTCCTAGACTGTGCCTTATGACCTACATTTGCCTGGAGGAGTCATGCCTCGCATGCTGATAACAATTCTGGGCACAGTGAAGCCCAATGCAAACAGGTAAAGAGAGCAAAATTAACAAGCCTAACATTTTTGTTGATTGGGTTTTGAAGAAAGAATAGCCTATTTTGAATTTCAATACAATTTTTAAAATTACATATTTAGAATCTTGTCTATATTCTCATGGGGTTATCTCATAAATCGATATATGTTCCCACATAATCTAAGTGCCAGGGTCACAGTAAATGGTAACACATTCTATTCTATATTTTGGTATGTATTCTATAAGTTAAATTTCATGATTGAAGGCAGGGAGAACAAAATTGCTATCCTTTTTGTCAACAAAACTGGGGTTCTGGTTCTACATATGATAAGTGGCAGGCCTGAGAACCCCCGATTTCTGAGTAGACACTATTTGCTTAAAGAGTTTGAGTACATTCTACAAGCTAAAAAGTTCATTGAAATAAATCAGCCTTTGCGGCCGGGCACGGTGGCTCACCCCTGTAATCCTAGCACTCTGGGAGGCCGAGGCGGGTGGATTGCTCAAGGTCAGGAGTTTGAAACCAGCCTGAGCAAGAGCAAGACCCCGTCTCTACTAAAAATAGAAAGAAACTAATTGACCAACTAAAAAATATATACACAAAAAATTAGCCGGGCATGGTGGCGCATGCCTGTAGTCCCAGCTACTCGGGAGGCTGAGGCAGGAGAATTGCTTGAGCCCAGGAGTTTGAGGTTGCTGTGAGCGAGGCTGAGGCCACGGCACTCACTCTAGCCTGGGCAACAAAGCGAGACTCTGTCTCAAAAAAAATAAATAAATAAATAAATCAGCCTTTGCCATTTGGACTGATTTGGCTGAGGTGGGCTAGGATGGGGTGAGGATTTATTTATGGCTATCCTGGGACACCCTGCCCTGGTTGTCACCACTGGATATGCAAGTCCTTACATATAATACAAAGAGGCTGGGTGTCCTGAATCTATCTGGTGTGCCTGTCCCTGAGGTTAGTGGAACCACTAAAGCTCCTGCAGCCATTCATGGTCTATGTCTCTGGGTCTTATAGACAGTACATGAAACATACAAATTCAAGCCATGTACAGGTTTATTCAAGAATCCATAAACAGCCTCTGTGTCTGTCACCTTGCTCTTAGTGAATTAACAGGAGCCACATCCTGTCACCAGGAGATGGACTCAGCTTCTGATCTGACAATTTTATACAAATAGCCCATCCACTCCACCTCCAGCCAGCCTCCTCTGGTTTTGCATGGTGCTTACCCCACCCTAAGCCAACCCTTCTTTCCACATAGCCTAGCCAACTTCTCTAAGCACAGTACTCTCCTGCATAATAAAGTTCATCTCACAGGAAATTACAAAATATATATATCCTCTGCCTCTGTCTATATGCATGCTTTCTCCCAACAAAATGTAGAACTTAGTACACCTTACCCTGTACACACAGCACTCGTGATTTGTCAGTATTCATTAACATCTGCTCTCCTCCTCCCACAACCCTTAACACAGAGAACCACATCAGTATCCTGGCCTTAATTAGGGTCATTGCACTGGAAAGTTTAATTCAAACAATGCTAGAGATGTAGACTGAGACTGTGACAAATAAAAACCTGATATGGTTAAGAGTAGTAAGCTGAAAACATTGTTGCTTAGTCCTGCAAATTCTATAAGGAATTGCATGAAAAAAGAAAAAGTGCTTAAAGGGCTGGGTGTGGTGGCTCATGCCTGTAATTCTAGCACTCTGGGAGGCTGAGGCAGGAGGATCGCTTGAGATCAGGAGTTTGAGACCAGCCCGAGCAAGAGTGAGATCCTGTCTCTACTAAAAATAGAAAAGAAAAAAAAAAATAACCAGGTGTAGTGGTGCATGCCTATAGTCCCAGCTACTCAGGAAGCTGAGGCAGGAGGATTGCTTGAGACCAGGAGTTTGAGGTTGCTGTGAGCTAGGCTGAAGCCATGGCTCTCTAGCCCAGGCAACAAAGTGAGACTCTGACTCAAAAACAAAAAGTGCTTAAGGTGACAGAGATGATAATATCTACTTTTTCAATGAAGAGAAATATAGCCAAAAGATATGTAGTCAAAGACAGATTCTACTGCCATTTTTCCCTGTGAATTTAATCATTGGAAAATACACTTGTAGTTGAACGTGACTATTGCTGGGTGAATCAAAATATACAATCATTGTTAGTCTAGAGTATAGACCTTGCTTTAAAACAATACACCAGCTGATTCTGGTGTTAGTGCTCTATGGAGCATACTTTGAGAAACTCAGGGATGGGGTTAGTCAAAGAGGACTTGTGTTTGTATTAACATCTGAGAAGGAACAGGGTTAAAAAGTTAAAATGGTACTTTCATTAGTTCCATCTCACATCATGGAATGTTTAACACATTTATTGTCATGTCTCTACAACTTAGCAACAGGATGCTGAACATTAACTGCATTATCTCATTCTTGATGTTTTAGAGGAACTAGGTTTCTGGTTAAGCATGAGGAAGCCAGGTATTTGATAGCTCTTAGTTATATAGCTGGCTAGCTTTTAAGAGGTATTAAAAGCAACCTGGCAGGGCAGGAAAGAGATAACCGTTATCTATAGTAAGACATAAAGTAGGCTCAATAAAAAAACCTCTGTAAAAAAAACCTTGAAGGGTTTTCATAAGTAGAGTCTGTAATGAAGGCATTTGCCCAGCTGAGTGGAATGATGTGATCAAAGACAACGAGGCAAAAAAACATTGTCTTGCTTACCTTCAGATTCTATGGTAGGACACAGAATATTGGGCCTAGTATACTTTCCAGTTTGAACCCATTCTCTAGTTTACTTTCTGTTCAGAAAATTTTTCTATATACTGTATTATGAAATTATTTGCTTTTTAGAATATTATGTTCTTCACTTGATATAAGAATACAACTTTATTAACTCTGCTCTTTGGCTTAAAACAGAATTGCCTTAGATTTCAAGAGAGGAAATGATGTTGCCTTCCACTTCAACCCACGCTTCAATGAGGCCAACAGGAGAGTCATTGTTTGCAATACAAAGGTGGATAATACCTGGGGAAAGGAAGAAAGGCAGATGGTTTTCCCATTTGAAAGTGGTAAACCATTTAAAGTAAGTATTGCTACTATTATATATTGACAATGTGTATTTTTTGTGGGCAATCACTCTAAAACCACAATGCACTTGAAATGAATTTTTATCATCTGTCCTGGGGCACCTAACCAGTATATCTCCTTCCCACCCCAGGAAACCAGGCACAGCAGGCTGAGAACATGGCCAGGAGTGGCACACTCCCCAATTCCTTTCAGGCACCTCACCATCATCCCTGTTGCCATCCCTCTGAGTTTAAGCTTTCCTAGAAATGAAAAAAAATAATCTTTATAAAATAGGCAAGAAAGTCTTTTTAAATGGTATGATATTTTTTATTAAAATATGAAATTTGCATGTCATCTTTGCACAGGGGCCATGCTAATCTTCTCTGTATTGTTCCAATTTTAGTATAAGGTGCTGCCGAAGTGAGCACTAGGCAGAAAGTCTTTATGATATAAAGAGACTTTGTTCCTTACAACAACATAGCTGGCATGGCAATCAAAACTAAATTTTTTAAATTATAAAATTGTTTGTTTTACGAAAAGAAAGACGTAATAGATTTTTTAATTATTGTAAAAGCCTCCTATCCTTTATCCCTTTCCCCATTTTAACAAAAGTTACAATTTGATGAGTATCTTCCTGGTATTTTCTGACACACAACACACTTTTATTTTTAAGCACTACTTCAACAAACATTATTAGGTCCACAGCATTCAGTTAGGATTGACTATAGAGTAGTCAATGAAAACAACTGACTGTAAGCTCCTCAAGGGAAGGGACAAATAAGGACCATATTCTACATTTGGTGGACATTTTTCCATATCAGAATATTATTACTTAATAGCATTTCATTTTTAGATATGTGATAATTTAATAATTACCCTACTGATAAAAATTTGGATATAGAAATACTCCAAACAAATAACCTGGATTTATTTATTTTATTAAAATACTGTAATAACCATCCTTATAAATCTTTGCTTCCTAGAACCAAATCTTCTAGGAATCTTTGCCTCAAAGAATATACATGTTTAAAATTTAGATAAAATATTGCCAAATTGCTGTTTCCAGTAGTCATCCACCAACTATTGGAAGTCTATCTCCCCTACCCTTGCCAAACCTGATTTTTTTAGAAAATTTTCTCTCTTTCAGATAGGGTCTCACTCTGTCATCCAGGCTGGAATGCAGTGGCATAATCATAGCTCACTGCAGCATCAAACTCTTGCCCTCAAGTAATCCTCCCACCTAGGCCTCCTGAATAATTGGAATGACAGGTGCAAGCCACCATGCCACACTAATATATTTTTTTTTTTTTTTTGAGACAGAGTCTAGCTTTGTTGCCCAGGCTAGAGTGAGTGCTGTGGCATCAGCCTAGCTCACAGCAACCTCAAACTCCTGGGCTCAAGCAATTCTACTGCCCCAGCCTCCCGAGTAGCTCGGACTATAAGCATGCACCACCATGCCCAGCTAATTTTTTCTGTATATATTAGTTGGCCAATTAATTTCTTTCTATTTATAATAGAGACGGGGGTCTCGCTCTTGCTCAGGCTGGTTTCGAACTCCTGACTTTGAGCAATCCGCCTGCCTCAGCCTCCCAGAGTGCTAGGATTACAGGTGTGAGCCACTGTGCCCGGCCCACACTAATATTTTTTTTTAAGAGATAGGTTCTTGCTGTGTTGCCCAGGTTGGTCTCCAACTCCTGGGCTCTAGAGTTCCTCCCACCTTGGCCTCCCAAAATGCCGGGATTACAGGCATGGACCACCATGCCTGGCCCCAAACCTGATTATTATCAGTCTCTGTAACATTTGCCACTCAGGGAATCCTGCTTTAGTGTTTATTTTAATTTTTACCTTAAGATATTTTAGGCCATACAAATTATTATGTAGGCAAATTATTAACCTTTTCCTTTATGGCTTCATTTATATGTATTCTAATAATTTTGTTGCTTCATCTTTTTTTGTTTAAATATTTGAATAATCTAGAGTTTATTTTTGTTAAGTTACTTTCTCTGGATATTACTCAGTTCCACAAACGCTAATAAAGATGGAATGTTGGCCGGGCGCGGTGGCTCATGCCTGTAATCCTAGCATTCTGGGAGACGGAGGCAGGCGGATTGCTCAAGGTCAGGAGTTCAAAACCAGCCTGAGCAAGAGCGAGACCCCGTCTCTACTATAGAAAGAAATTAATTGGCCAACTAATATATATATAGAAAAAATTAGCCAGGCATGGTGGTGCATGCCTGTAGTCCCAGCTACTTGGGAGGCTGAGGCAGCAAGATCACTTGAGCCCAGGAGTTTGAGGTTGCTGTGAGCTAGGCTGATGCCACGGCACTCACTCTAGCCTGGGCAACAAAGTGAGACTCTGTCTCAAAAAAACAAAAACAGAAAAAAATAAGATGGAATGTTTGCATCCTGAGCTCAGGCCAGACTTGTTTGAAATTAATGGGCATTTCTTTTTTTTCTTATTTAAATTGACTAATAAACATTGTATGTTTCTATCGTGTACAACATTTTTTGAAATACGTAGATGTAGTAGAATGGCTAAATTGAATTAACATGTGCATTACCTCACATAACAGTTTGTTTATGTGCCCTTTCAGATACAAATACTGGTTGAACCTGACCACTTCAAGGTTGCAGTCAATGATGCTCACTTGTTGCAGTACAATCATCGGATGAAACATCTCCATGAGATCAAACAACTGGGCATCTCTGGTGACATAAACCTCACCAGTGCCTCACACGCTATGATATAATCTGAAATGGGCAGCAACGTTTCTTAAAAAATAAAATTGAACCTAAACCTTATACACGTAAAAGCTTCATGTTCACTATGAGAGAAAAATTTTACATTTATTCATCAATATCCTTGTAAGTCATCCATTTAATAAATATTAAGCTAAGAGTTACCTGTCTTTATGTTATTTAATTAGAGCAGTTAGCCGGGCGCGGTGGCTCATGCCTGTAATCCTAGCACTCTGGGAGGCTGAGGCGGGCGGATTGCTCAATGTCAGGAGTTCAAAACCAGCCTGAGCGAGACCCCGTCTCTACTATAAAAATAGAAAGAAATTAATTGGCCAACTAATATATATATAAAAAAAATTAGCCGGGCATGGTGGCACATGCCTATAGTCCCAGCTACTCGGGAGGCTGAGGCAGGAGGATTGCTTGAGCCCAGGAGTTTGAGGTTGCTGTGAGCTAGGCTGATGCCACGGCGCTCACTCTAGCCTGGGCAACAAAGAGAGACTGTCTGAAAAAATAAATAAATAAAAATAATTAGAGCAGTTTATTCTAGATAATGCACAATAGAAAAAGAAATATGTAGCAATATTAATACTGCATTAGGACCTCCCAAAGTTTTCTATACTTGCCAAATTTTTTTAAAGGAGAAAGTCCACTCTGGGAGGCTAAGGTGGGAGGATCGCTCAAGGTCAGGAGTTTGAAACCAGCCTGAGCAAGAGTGAGACTCCGTATCTACTAAAAATAGAAAGAAATTAATTGGCCAAATAATATATATAGAAAAAATTAGCCGGGCATGGTGGCGCATGCCTATAGTCCCAGCTACTCAGGAGGCTGAGGCAGGAGGATCGCTTGAGCCCAGGAGTTTGAGGTTGCTGTGAGCTAGGCTGATGCCATGGCACTCTAGCCAGGGCAATAGAGTGAGACTCTGTCTCAAAAAAAATAAAAAAGGAGAAAGTTAATACTACCCCTAAATTATTCTCTCTTCTACAGTTTCATAGCAACCAGGAGAGATGCCAGAGGGAGATTATTCTTTCATTTTCTTAAGGAAATATTAATATAACATTCAGGAAATGAGAAAAGCAGAAAGTTTATGTACCCATAGATGACCTATGACCATTGACAATTACTGTTAGCTTTCTGGCATATTTCTTTTGAAATCCTATTTTATCTCTGTAAACTATACTGCTTTCAAATCAGTATTTGATACCAATAGGAGACTATTTCCCTATAGGTTCTTTTGGTTTTTACGAAACCTCCAGATATATAAAGGAAAAAGAAGTATCTTAATTAGATATATAGTCAGCTTTCAAAATTTAATTGTTCCCATCACCATCATTCTAAATACCTTTCCTTAATACCAGCAAGCCCAAAGATTAATACAATTCTAAATGAGGATGTGGTCACAGCATTTCTTCTCATAGAAGGCCACATACTGTTATTTTATCTATTTCTACAATCCCATCTTCTCAAATCCTTTAAATTGGCAATTGTCACAGGTTAGGTTTCCCAGGAAACAAAGAGATTAGTATGCAAGAGACTTGTCAGGGAGTGTCGTTGCAAACACCTGTAGAGACAAGGAAGAACACAACTGGGCAATGTCTTAGCCTGCCTGCGGGGGGGGGGGGGGGGGGGGGGCACTGAAGCTGGGATGACACTTCTGAGTTGTGAGGGAGCCAGCCTTTATCTCCCCACTTCGATCACTGAATACAGGATACCTGGGAAATGGTGTGACCTTGGGTAAAGTGGCTCTCTTCGGCTGAGGCAGCACCATACTCAGCTGAGGGCTGTCTGCCAGTTGTACTTCTAGCAGCTGAAGGATTAAGTTTTTTGGCCCTAAAGAGGGATTTGGGCAGCACATCACATTTCAAAAACTATGTAAATTCCTCACCCTAACATTCTGGTCTTGACTGTTACCTACTTATATGATTAAATGGAAGAACATAGCTTTGGAGAAGAGAGAACTTGGTTTACACAAAATTTACACTCCTGCTTAAATCCTTTGAGCCTTGGTCCCCTTGTCTATAAAACTCGTACATCTCTTGAAGGGTTATTGTAACATTAAAATATTGTTTGTAAGTGGCCATCCTCAATAAATGTAGGTCCTCAATAAATGGAAATTCCTTTTTTCCTACTTTGGAAAGACTCTTTTTCTACCAAGTAGTTTTGTTTCAATTTGTCTCTTTAGATTTTCCTTAATACCTCATGATTCTAGAGTCTAACAGCTCATGAACATTATCTGGTTATAGGAGACATTGATGTTTTTTTTCAGGTATGATCCTAGATTCAATTAATTTAAGCAAATCCCCTGCTGGTTCATTGACCTGCAGATGGGTAAATGGTATTAGTTGGCTTAACCAGTCCGAAGGGAAAGACGTAGCTCTGATTGCCACTAGTAGCCATCTTATGACCCTAACAGGACCCAGCCTTTCTGGAGAAGCCAACACCAATGATAACAGAATGAACTATGGATAGAATGTTGGACTTTGATGGCATCATTGAGCTGTTGATTGTAAAGAGCCTGGACTCACCCTGGTAACTCATGGAATAATACATTTCCTTATTGTTAAGCCAGTTTGAGTACATTACTTATATGAATAATTCAAGCCATACAGGAAAAAAAATATACATAAGTTAGGGCTTATGGGCCCAGAGCCCATGAATATCTTAATAGCTGAAAGTTGTATAAATGATTCAGTGGTACATTTATTAAACCTACCCACAAAAATCACATTTACTAACATTGTCTTATTTTTAATCTGCTTTATTTTTGAGGGGCAATTGTTTTATTGTTGTGTTGCATATTGCTTTGTATAGACTTTGAGTCTTGGTTTACTTTATACCAATGTTACAGGTTTCATGGCCCTAGGCCCTAGAAACCCTTTTATGTATACTTATTTTTTTTCCTACATGGCTTATTTGAATTACTCATTAATGGGCTATTAAAGCTATGTTTATCTTTTGGTAAAACTAGGCATTTTGAGAACATTCTTCTATGCCACTATGTCACACAGCCTTCTAACAGCTCACATGGATTTCATAATAAATACCATCTTTTCCACAAGCCTAACATATCTTCCTCTGACAACAAAAGAAGATGTGTTTTATTTACTTATTTGAAAGCTCCTAATCTTAAAGGGGTATCCGTAAACTTCTTGCTTGTTTAGTGAAAGCCTCCAACCCTCAAATTCATTTTCAGACAAATAACTGGACCCAGATCTGGTTAAAAGCTTTAGCTGCTCTGAGTCTTCTTGGCGCTCTGTCATTCTGATGGCTCTGTCTGCTGCGGCCCTATAATTACGATTTTTATAAAAGAGAAAATATTTTGAACACACTATGTGACGATACTACATTTTTAAAAAATTATTATTATTTGAGACAGAGTCTTGCTCTGTTACCCAGGCTAGAGTGCCGTGGCGTCAGCCTGGCTCACAGCAACCTCAACCTCCTGGGCTCAAGCAATCCTGCTGCCTCAGCTTCCCGAGTAGCTGGGACTACAGGAACTCGCCACTATGCCCGGCTAATTTTTTGTTTCTATTTTTAGTTGGCCGGCTAATATTTTCTAGTTTTAGTAGAGACAGGGTCTCACTCCAACTCCTGCTCTCCAACTCCTGCCCTCAAGCAATCCTCCCTCCTCAGCCTCTCAGAGTGCTAAGATTACAGGCATGAGTTACCATGCCTGGCCTGATATGATTCTTTTCAAGAGAAAAAGGCAGTCAGTGGCCGTGAGGCCCCGGCGTTGCTTGGAGGTTGAGGGGCTGCCGCGGCCAGGAGTGTCTCCCACCCGCTCCTGCTCCTTTTAGCTTAACCACAGGAATTATCTCTTGGAGTCTCCCCACAGGTTCAGTGTTGCTGACCTCCAGCAGATTGCAGAGGGGGTGTATGAAGGATTCCTCAAGGCCCTGATCGAATTTGCCTCCCAGCACGTCTACCACTGCGACCTGTCCACCCAGCGTAGCTTCATTTGCCAGATCTGCCACCACCACATTATCTTCCCCTTTGAATTTGACACCACAGCCAGGTGTGCCGAGTGCAAGACCATCTTCCACCAGAGCTGCCAGGCCGTGGTGAAGAAGGGCTGCCCCCGCTGTGCCCATTGGCACAAGTACCAGGAACAAAACGTTCTCACTTAATCCCTACCTTCAGACCCCACCGGAGGTCAGGGGGTACGTGTCAACAGCCTGGGCTGCTCAGTCTCAGTGTCACAGCTGTGTCCCCTTGGCGGGAAGGAAGACCCTCAGATGTGACCAGAGCACAGTCCTCCCAGAGAAAGCCCAGGATGCCTGGATGATGCCCAGGGCCACCCTGCTACCCTCTGCTGGGAGGGTGGTTGCCACATGCTGTCCCATCTGAGGGAGGACGAGGGCCTGTTCCTAACCAGGCTGGTCACCACCATCATGGCACCTCTATTAGGGCTGTTCAAACACTGTGGAAACGAGACTTGGGAGCATTTTCAATTCCACGTTCCTGATTAAAAGGTCTAGTTTTTTAAGGTGGGTTTTTCCCCTTCATATTGCAACAGAAAATATTTTTTTATTCTTGACCCTACACGAGTCACCCATGAAATCCAGGCATTCTCACCCTGAGCAGATGTGCAGGAGCCACTCAGGCCTGGCTGGGCGGCGGCAGGTAGCTGGGCAGGTGAGCCACTGCGGACAGGGCCTGGCGGCTGGACTGGGTGCCTTTCTTTTGCCCCTGCTGCCACGTGCCAAACTGCCCGTTGGCAGGGTGGGGCCAGGCCCGGTGACCCCTGCTTCCTGCCCCTGTGTCATCTTTCCTCCTCGCTCCCACACTCCTCACCTGAAGGGTCCATCCCCTTTCTTGGTGTCAGAGCCCCTGGCTCTTTTCTAGCCTGGGCTCTTGGTCCCAGCAGGAGAAGGAGAAATGACTCAACCAGCACTGTTAGTACTTTGCACCTTCTTTATTTCAGGGAAGGTCATCACCTTGCCCACCCCTCAGCCCCCTGCCCTCTTCACTCCTCCGCAGACGCAGACAGGCAGGGCAGTGCTACCAACGCTGCAGCCCCACCTGCTGTGGGCTCTAGGGTCACAGCCCCTGCCCTCCTGACCCTAGAGAGGGTAGTGAGCCCAGGCAGGGGCTGGCCTCGGGTGCCATGACTGCCGGGCCCTGCACTGTGGAGAGGTGATCGGGTTCTTCCACTGCTGAGATGTGCAGGGACGGGCAGAGAAGCTACCTGAGGAAGCAGCCTCAGTCTCGGTATTACAAAGCCATCAATTCCCAAAGCTGCGCTGGACCTGTCCAGCAGGGTGCTGCCGGACACTGGGAAATTTCTATGGCGCAGGATTGCCTTTTGAGGGGGGGTCTTGGGGCCGGGAGCCTGGAATTGTTTGCACAGTTAAGACCCTTGAGGTTTCGGGGGGCAGGGTGTGGTCCCTGTGTTGCCTCACACCTGCCTACCCACCACTGGACCCAGCAGGCTCTCTCATCTCAGCCCTGGGGTGCTCAGCTTAAGAGCTGGAGGCCTCAGGTGGAGTCTGCCTGTCACTGTCAAGAAATAAGCCTGCCCACCCCTCCCTGGGGGTGATATGCTGCTGAGTCACTGGCCCAGCCCTAAGAGCTGGAAGAATGTGCACTAGAAGAGAGGAGGCGTCAGGCAGGCAGGTGGAGGCACCACACGGCTCCTGCTCCCTATCACCGAGGATGGTGGCACCTGTGCCCAGCCCCACAGCCTCCTAAACCCACAGGCGCGTCCTTATCCCCACCCCAGCCCCACAGCCCGCATTGACGTTCACCACGAACGCCACCTGATCAGAGCCAGCACTGCCCCATCCCAGAGTGGGCAGGAGCCTGGCCCAGGGTGGGCTTGGGCCTGTTGGGCCTGTGAGGATATCCCCCTGCCCCTGAAGGTGTCCTAGGAGGCAGCAGGGGTGAGGCCCTGGTTGGAGGGGCCTCCCCTACCTGCGGGATTATTAGCATTAGAGCTGCCCTCTCCCCATAATCGTGACTGAGAAGCTGCTAGTGCTTTCATAGGAGTTGACTCTTACCCAACAGTGGAATGCGGATGTGAACCTCAGTAGTGCCCACACTATTTTAAAATGTTATTTTATGTAATAAACTGTTCCTAGTCAGTGGGGCCCCGGCCCTGAGAAGTGCTTGGTATTGAAGGAATTGCTGCCGTGTTGTGTGATTTTTGAATGATTTTGCAGTAAAGACCTGGTCTTTCTACTGAAAAAAACAAAACAAAACAAAATACATGAGAAAAAGGCATTTCTTTTGATTGTTGTTGGCTGTACCAAGATGAAAATAAAAAGAAAAGGATTTAATGGGCACCTCTAATAATTTAACCATTTGAAACTGCAGCATATAAACAGATTTTAGAATCCAGAAAGCTCATCTATAGAAACTCAGTATACCCTCTAAAATGTAGTACCCAAAGCTTTTCAATATCAACAAATTTAGGAGTTCAAACTACAAATAAAGTGTAAAAGGAAGCAAATAATTCTGTCAAAAGTTTACTATATTTCAATTACACTAAAAGAATATTTATAAGCTCTAAGTAAGTGTACTTAGCAGCTTTAAAGGCTTATACATTTTAAACAAGAGACCAAAGCACACACAATACATTTTTTATTCTTCATGGTTAATGTACAAAATATCCCCACTTCCCTTGAGAAAGAGTATCATAATCTAAAAGATACTTTGATGAACACTGAATATTAAAAACATTATATACTATATAAGTGAATTTAATTGAAGTGAACACGAACACATATTCTCAAAATTTTCAATAGTCTAAGAATATATCACAGCATCGATAATATGAAGAAAGATGTTTGGATTTATTTTTAAATTCAAAATTCTTCTGGTTGTTTTCCACAGGGAGGGCTTAGAGGTGAAAAGGTAATCAGGTTACAACCAAAGGAGATGTGTCTGGAATGTTCTTGATATCTGCTCTCCAGCTGGGTAAATGGATTACTGCAGTTTAGGCCTGGCTAGAGAACAAATTCATAGACATCACCATCAAGAGTTTCACCAATTAAATCTTCGACATAGCTAGTTAATAGTGGATTTTTTTTTTTTTTTTTTTTTTTTTACACAGAATCTCACTCTCTTGCCCTGGCTAGAGTGCCGTGGCATCAGCCTAGCTCACAGCAACCTCAAACTCCTGGGCTCAAGCAATCCTACTGTCTCAGCCTCCCAAGTAGCTGGGACTATAGGCATGCACCACCATGCCTGGCTGATTTTTTCTATATATATTTTTAGTTGGCCAATTAATTTCTTTCTATGTTTAGTAGAGACAGGGTCTCACTACTGCTCAGGCTGGTTTCGAACTCCTGACCTTGAAGGATCCACCCGCCTCGGCCTCCCAGAGTGCTAGGATTACAGACGTGAGCTACCACGCCTGGCCAATAGTGGATTAAATAATAACATAAATAACATTTTCCCTACATAGAATATTAATAATGATTGTGCTACTTTCCAGCAGATCTAATTTCAAATATATAGTTTTAATTGAAAAGGTATATTAAGAATACACGGCTAAAAGTATGATTAATCTTTAAGTGGACCTCAGTAGCATATGTAGGATAAATAAAATCAAGGCCACTCATACAGATTCCACAAATCCCATACCACAAAATAGCACTTAGTAGGCCTTTTACTAGAGCGTGATTGCACTGGGATCCTTTTCTTTTCCCTCCCTCAAGCCTTACTTCAAGTTCAAATTATGCTACTGGGCAAGCAATAATTTGGGCCTAAAATATACAGGCAGATCTGTAAAAAATATCAAAAATATCTGAATTCTAATATTTATGGAAGTGGAAAAAAATCACAAGAAGACTAAAACTACAAGGTATTAAGATTTATCAATGAGATTAACTGTTACACACATTTATTCATTTTACTAATATATCAAAAACAGAATATTATGATTCATTACTTTCTAGATTTACCTATAATATCATATATTCTCAGAACCAATCATTCAGAGTATAGATCTGAGAACAGAATTAAATCAGGTTTACATAAATTGGCCTTATGCTGAAAGTCCTGATACTCTAGATCTTAGTTTACAATTAAGGAAGGCTAAGACCAAGAAAGAACGGTTTATAGGTCACAGCAACACACTTCACTCTGCTCCTGAGACACACAGCAGCCCAGAGCCTGACCATGAAGAAGGCAGCTTTGAAGGACAATGGACCCAAGATATACAAGGGTCCTTAAGGAATTAGTGGCTTAAGGAAGCCAAATATTTGCCAGGCTTAATGAAGTTAACAAAAATTGTTGCTGTTTGATCCTATACTTGCTTTAATGAATTTCTTATATTTGAAGATCAAAGATTAATAAACCAAAGCCATTTCCTGACCTATTTTAGTAGTTACTCCTAGAAAAATTCAAGGTAAGGCTATAAACCAGGGGTGTTGGCTCGAGAGTTCGGAGACCAGCCTGAGCAAGAGCGAAACCTCGTCTCCACTAAAAATAGAAAGAAATTAGCTGGAAAACTAAAAATATAGAGAAAAATTAGCCGGGCATGGTGACGCATGCCTGTAGTTCCAGCTACTTGGGAGGCTGAGGCAGAAGGATTGCTTAAGCCCAGGAGTTTGAGGTTGCTGTGAGCTAGGCTGACGTCATGGACCTCTAGCCCAGGCAACAGAGTAAGACTGTCTCAAAAAACAAAACAACAACAACAACAAAAAAAAGGGAAGTAGATTCCTGAAATTGTATTTTAGGAATATATTATATTCATGTTATACTCTTAATAAGAGATTAAATGTATGCATCTCTCCCACTGAGTATAACATGAGAGAGATGAGAGCTTCCACAAGAAGGCATCACAGAAAGGCTAATGTTTGAACTAGATTTAGAGGCAAGAGGTTACCAAAAATAAATTCTGGGGCGTTTCCAAACAAAATAGCAGAATGGGTACGATGAACACTATCTGGGTGATGGGTACACTTATAACCCTGACTCAAGCATTATAAAAATGATCCTTGGGCTGGGCCCGGTAGCTCACGCCTATAATCCTGGCACTCTGGGAGTCCCTGGGGGGCACATTGTTTAAGCTCAGGAGTTCGAGACCAGCCTGAGCAAGAGCCCCGTCTCTACTAAAACAATAGAAAGAAATTAGCTGGAAAACTAAAAATACATAGAAAAAATTAGCTGGGCATGTAGTCCCAGCTACTCAGGAGGCTGAGGCAGAAGGACTGCTTGAGCCCAGGAGTTTGAGGTTGCTGTGAGCTAGTCAGACGCCACAGCACTCTGGCCTAGGGAACAGAGTGAGACTCTATCTCAAAAAAAAAAAGTGATCCTTGTAACCAAAAATATTTGTACCCCTAGAACACTTTGAAATTAAAAAAAAATAATAATCCCTCCCCCCAAAATAGCAGAACAGAAATAATCTAAAAGAATTTAGAATGAAAATAACCAATAATGACTAAAGTTGGAATTGACATTTTCTCTCCAACTGTATGCTTCAGGAGGGCAGAAATCTTGCCTTATAATTTTTCTGGCATCATTTAGAAATATCTAGCATAATCCTAGCTACATATTAGATGTTCAGGTATCCAACTAATTTATCATAACAAATTTGATACATAAACAATATAGGGAAACAGGACTTCAGGGTTTAATACTAAAACATACTATATTTTAAAGTATATAAACATGGAAATTTTTTCTCCATTTTTTGAAAAATGAATGAATATATTTCAGAGTAAGCAAAACAATAATGATATAAATTTTAAACCTTATGAAAATAGAAAAGTAATATTCATTTTATAAAACAAATCTAGAATATAAAGGAATTTGTCAAATTAAGTTGAAAAACTTACTGAATCAAGAAGGTGGCATTCAGTAGTAAGACTTTCATTATTAAATAGTACTGAAAAATAAGAAAAACAATAATGTTTAACTTTAAAGAATATTCTTATTTATTTATTCTTTTGAGACAGAGTCTCACTTTATTGCCCAGGCTAGAGTGAGTGCCGTGGTGTCAGCCTAGCTCACAGCAACCTCAAACTCCTGGGCTCAAGCAATCCTCTTGCCTCAGCCTCCCGAGTAGCAGGGACTACAGGCTTGCACCACATGCCCGGCTAGTTTTTTCTATATATATTAGTTGGCCAATTAATTTCTTTCTATTTATAGTAGAGATGGGGTCTCGCTCTTGCTCAGGCTGGTTTCGAACTCCTGACCTCGAGCAATCCTCCCATCTCGGCCTCCCAGAGTGCTAGGATTACAGGCGTGAGCCACCGCGCCCGGCCAAAGAATATTCTTATATTCAAAGGTTGTTAAAAATGGACAAAGTGGCTGGATGCGGTGGCTCACGCCTGTAATCCTAGCACTCTGGGAGGCCGAGGCGGGCAGATGCTCAAGGTCAGTAGTTCGAAACCAGCCTAAGAGTGAACAAGAGGGAGGGAGACCCCCGTCTCTATTAAAACATAAAAAGATACTAATTGGACAACCAAAAATATATATAATAAAGAATTAGCCAGGCATGGTGGCGCGTGCATGTAGTCCCAGCTACTTGGAAGGCTGAGGCAGAAGGATTGCTTGAGCCCAGGAGTTTGAGATTGCCATGAGCTAAACTGATGCCACGGCACTCTAGCCTGGGCAACAGAGTGAGACTCTGCCTCAAAAAAAAAAAACAACAAAGAAAGGACAAAGCCTTGAAAAATATGTAAAGCTCCACATATCAAATGCTAAGACAAAAATATAGACCTTTTTATGCTGTAACATTTTTAAAAATATAGTTAAATTTCTTGGTAAGAGTCTTACCCTTAATTTCAGTATACAGAGTCTTCTATAAACTAATCTCACGCTTACACTATTAAAGGTACCCAAAAGATAGTGATGAAGAACAGCTGGAGGACATCACATATCTGGCCAAGGTTATAATGTTTTGCTTTACCTTACACCCCAGCTAGACCAGTGCTACAGAACAGCTGATGAAAATAGCAGATGAAATTGGCACACATTACAACAAAAATATAAGAGCCCTTTCCTGTTGCAGAACCATCACAATAAAGTAGGTAGGACTGGGAATTAGGGAAGAAAAATAGGATATTTTGAAGAAAGATTTGGCATTATGTGTTGCAAAAAGGAGAACTAAAAATAATATGAGGGAAATTTTTCTAATTCATAGTCTTTATTAACAATGATGGATCCCATAGTTGGTTCTAATGTAAAATGCTCCTTATATCATGTGGATTAGTATTTGCTGCTGATTTTCATTTAGGTCTCCCTCAAGGTTTAGGGTGAAGAATGGGGTACTACAACACAAAAATTTTTATATTTACTGTGACTGTCCAATTTTTCAACCTCCATCTTTTGAAACTGGTACTCAGATGTATTTATGATAATCTATACCTTACTTAATCCAAGTTCATTCTTTAATAAAGACTCATTTAAATATATTTAAAAGATCTCACCTGACTGAGAAATCTTAGTTTCTTCTTCTTGTGAGACATTATTTTGTGATGATATATTTTTTTCAGGGCTACTCATTAAAACATCATGTGATGTAATTGAAGAATTTAGTTCCATTCCCTCCACAACATCTGAAATTTCTTCTTTTTTGTTATTATTAATATCATCTGATACTTCACCAGCAAGAAGAGGCAAACTCATTCTTTCACTGGATAAATAAGCCATCTCAAAGTTTATCTTATTTTCATCCTGGTGGTAAAAGTAGCATTATATTTAATTATCAATTTAATTATTTAGAATAAAAAAGTTCTTATTGCTACTAATATAAGAAAAACAGAAAAATGACATTCTGAACACAGGCTAAAGAACATTATAAATCCTACTGACTTGCTTCTTGAACAATTAGTTCAGATTATATAGAAATAGTATGACTGAAGGCAAGTTCTTCAGCAAGTGTCTACACTCCAGCTCAGGGATTGGCAAACATTTTCTGTGAAGGACTAGGTAGTAAGTACTTATGTTTATGAGGATAAACATAACTGTCATAACTACTCAACTCTATTTTTGTGTTGTAAGGACAGCCAGATATGATACATATACAAATGAACACGGCTATGTTACAATAAAACTAGATTTATAAAAATAGGGGCCAAACTTGGATTATCTTTGCTTTATTTCACTAGTCCCATATTATACTGATGTGAGTTGAAGAATACAAAATGGCACTATGATTTCAAACAACCCAAAGGTCATTGAAACAAAAACTATCATTCTATATGACTGATTTAGATTTCCAGTGGAAATTCTGGAGGTTATTTATAGAGTAACTATATATAATGATATAAACATGCGACATACTGGGGTATCTACCACACTAGAATAGGACTTACATGGTTCACTTCAATTAAATCTTGTAATCCAGGACACTGAGCATCTTCTACTATGCTGTTCCTGAAAAAGAAAAAAAAAAGCATTATACTCAGATCATTAAATATATTGTTATCTTTTGACTTATGCTTTGAGCCGATCTTTTAATGGAAGGAATTACTTTAGGAATGGGTCAAAGAAGAAGCCTGGACCTAGATGAAGATCAGGCCTAATCTGGGTAGATTGGTTTTGTTTCTTTTTCTTTTTTTCCCCCTTTCTTTCTTTGCCTCTAGATATGATGCCTTAAGAAAGATAGATTTGTTTTGGACTATAGCTACCACAAGATGGCCTTACAAACTAAATGCATTCTGCCCCAGAAAGTTCACAAGTCTGTTATCATGCTGGTCAGTCAGGCTAATGTGGCCCCACAAGCAATACTTTAAATCTCAGACAAATCCAGAGCCACATACCTTGGGAAAGGTCAAGATGAAACCCACTTCTAGAGATAGAAGCAACAACTCAATTATTCTATAGCTAGAATTGACTACATTTATTTGTTAGTGATATCATAATGTACACTAACCCTGATGTTCTTGTATTTTATTAGAAATATCTGTCTCAACCTCTTCCAAGTTGTTTTTTAAAAAATATACTCTATTTTCCCAGTTTCAGTTTTGCCTTTATTGCACAACATGGCTTATTTGTAAGATGCTCTTTCAGTACAATTTTTGGGAATCCAGTAAACATTTTTAAAGAGTACTTTAAATATCACTCAACTCAAATATGCAATTATGACACAAATGCAATTGTGGATCTTCTTAGTACAAGATAAAAAACTATAGGATATACAAAGTAAAGTAACTGCCATTTAAGAAAGGACAATAAATTGGTATTTTATAACCTTGAATTTCTAAAACACCTAAAATACTTTAGTCCCCATAGAGGCTAAATATACTCTGCTTTATACTAAAAATTAGAAATTTTAATACTCATTCCATAAAATATTTAAATGTTTAAGAACAAAAACCTTCATTTACCTTGACTATTTTATTTCCTATGGTCTCTTCCTTTCTTCCTTCCCTTATTTATTTGTATAGCCTCATTTGCTGCAATGGCTAAATATTCAATACTGTCTCATCTCCAGATTAGCAATAAACCCAACAGTCTTCTCTTAGCACCAGACTATAATGTTATTTCCTACTTAAAGTATCTTTTTCTGACAGATGCAGTGGCTCACGCCTGTAATCCTAGCACTCTGGGAGGCCAAGGCGGGAGGACTGCTTGAGCTCAGGAGTTCAAGACCAGTCTGAGCAAGAGCAAGACCCCATCTCTACTAAAAATAGAAAAATTAGCCAGGTGATGTGGCATGGAGCTGAGGTGGGAGGATCACTTGAGACCAGGAGTTTGAGTTTGCAGTGAGCTATGACGACGCCACTGCACTCTAGCCAGGGCAACAGAGTGAGACTCTGTCTCAAAAACAAATAACTAATTTAAAAATAAAAAAATATATATCCTTTTCCTATCAGATTTGCTATCCATTTATGTTCCACAAACAAGGACTGTTATGTAACTTGGGCACATTCCTACAGAGGCAGTACAGTATAGTAGAAAGAAAGAAAGCAGCATCCAGTTTCACCAATTATAAGCTGACTTTGGGTAAATTACTAATTTTTCAAGTTCTTACACTTGAAAATATAAGGATCCAGTACCTCATAGGGTTGTTGGGAAGATTAAATGAGACAACAGTATTAAAAGCCCAGAGCCACGTCTGGGTTGTTAATAATTGTTCAGTACATAATAGTTATTCAGTACACATTAACTCTGCCATCTGTTAAGATGACAATCTCCAGGAACTTTCTATAAAGGCTGGTGGTACAAAATGTCTACCTTTCACTAATCCTGGGGGGAGGCATTAGCATTGCTGTTTTGTAGATGATGAAAGTAAAGCTAAGAGAGTTAATATGCCCCAAAGTTGTATAGCTAGTAAGTTATAGAGCTGTTTTGAGCTCGGATCTGTCAAGCATAGAAGGACACTATATTGTTTCTTCTTAGTGCTACAGAATTCACTTTGCTCATCTAAACATGACCATTTACCAACCTGAAATCTCTGTTTTTTTAATGAAATGGGGTCTTGCTAATGTTGCCCAGGCTAATCTTGAACTCCTGGCCTCAAGTGATCTTCCTGCCTTAGCCTCCCAAGTATCTGGGGTTATAGGTGTGAACCACTGCAACTGGCTACCAAGCTGAAATCTTTTTTTTTTTAGATAGTGTCTTGCTTTGTTGCCCAGGCTAGAGTGAGTGCCATGGCGTCGGCGTAGCTCACAGCAACCTCAAACTCCTGGGCTCAAGCAATCCTCCTGCCTCAGCCTCCCGAGTAGCTGGGACTACAGGCATGTGCCACCATGCCCAGCTAATTTTTTCTATATATATATGTTGGCCAATTAATTTCTATTTTTTTATAGTAGAGACGGGGTCTCGCTCAGGCTGGTTCTGAACTCCTGACCTTGAGCAATCCGCCCGCCTCGGCCTCCCAGAGTGCTAGGATTACAGGCGTGAGCCACCGCGCCTGGCCCAAGCTGAAATCTTAAGCCTCAGTTTCCTCATTTATAAAAAGGATTGCCTATGTTATGTATTGCCTATGTTACACGGATATTATGAAACTTTTTTTTTTTTTGAGACAGAGTCTCACTCTGCTGCCCAGGCTAGAGTGCTGTGGCATCAGCCTAGCTCACAGCAACCTCAAACTCCAGGGCTTAAGCAATCCTTCTGCTTCAGCCTCCTGAGTAGCTGGGACTACAGGCATGAGCCACCATGCCTGGCCAATTTTTTCTATATATATTTTTAGTTGGCCAATTAATTTCTTTCTATTTTTAATAGAGACGGGGTCTTGCTCTTGCTCAGGCTGGTTTCAAACTCCTGACCTCAAGCAATCCACCCACCTCGGCCTCCCAGAGTCTTAGGATTACAGGCGTGAGCCACTACGCCGGGCCGATATTATGAAATTTAATTAAAAATATCTGTCTGGAATAATTTACTGGCTTAATCTGAAATGGCGTTTATGTTAGCATCTGTTAAAACTCTTAATAACATGTTAAAGAAATACCTCCTTTCAGGAATATTTGAAAACAAAGCCTTCTTATCATCACATTCATTTTTGATATTCTGAGGATCAGGATTCTCTGATGATGTAATTTGTCTTATGAGGCCCATAGCATCATTGTTTTGAGACACAGCTTTGCTGATATACTTAGGTGTTTTAAGTCTTTGAGAAGGACGTTCAGAAGAGATAGAAAGTCCTAGAAGATGAAAGAAATCATCTTAATACCAAAAAGTTCTTTCATTCACTTTTCATTATAAATAGGAAGACAATGCAAATCATACCAACTAGCCTCTTTTTCCTATCAAATAATGTTTGTTAAAGACAAATGGCTGGGACTTCCAATTAAAGATAGTATTGAACACATACATTATTAGACCCTGCTCCCTTTTGACATCCCACTCCTATAACATTAACAGATAATCTTAAAAGGCAGGACTATTCAAGGACAAAAGAGACTAAAGAAGAGAAAATAAGAAGAATATTTTGGAAGCTGTATTGTAGAGTGGTGAGTAGGATATTACTTAGCAGACTCAAGAAAATGATTCCTAAACCACCAATCAGGAAAGATAAGAATCAACCCAATTTCTACATAGAACCCCTCAAAAGAATTGGTAGCTCCAAGTATCTCAGGAGGTGGAAATGATAATGAAGCTATAGGCCAGGTGCGGTTTATAGGCCACCTGTAATCCTAGCACTCTGGGAGGCTGAGGTGGGAGGATCGCTCAAGGTCAGGAGTTTGAGACCAGCCCAAGCAAGGGCGAGACTCCATCTCTACTAAAAATAGAAAGAAATTATCTGGACAACTAAAATATATATATATATGTGTGTGTGTGTGTGTGTGTGTGTGTGTATTAGCAGGACATGGTGGCACATGCCTGTAGTCCGAGCTACTCGGGAGGCTGAGGCAGAAGGATTGCTTGAGCCCAGGAATTTGAGGTTGCTGTGAGCTAGGTTGACGCCACAGCACTCTAGTTGGGGCAACAGAACCAGACTCTGTCTCAAAAAAAAAAAAAAAAAAAATACACACACGTATATAAAATGAAGCTATGAATAGGAGGACTGGTTCAAAGTCAGTTTAAACAACAATTAGAGCTCAGATTCCTTTCCTTATTTTTGCACAGCAGAGCAACTGTCATCATCTCCTCCATACCACCAAAAAGAGAAAACTAGAGATTTATTTCCTGAAGAAGGTAAAACAGAGGATCTCTGGTTTAGGCAATATCAGTTAGAATTGAGAGATTAGGGTACTATATGGAAAATAAGAGGAGTAGGTTAATATTTACAAATAAACTGTTGAGATACTCAGCTTTCTTCCCCAGCATGGCTCCTGAAACACTGGTAGCCAGAACTATAACTTTTAGACAGCACATAGGAAGTTATCTACTCTGGGGAATCTGAGTAGCCTATGAGAAAAGACTTAAATGCAGTGATGTATAGGTTCCCAGCATAATGGCACAGCTAACTTGATCCTGGAGTAAAGGCCCTACCCATGTGCACAGCGCTTCTAGCCAGCTCTCTAATACAAGAGATAGAAACCGGAAACAAACAGATGAATGTATCTTGAAACAAACACTGACTATTGGGGTGGGGGCATAAAAGCTAACATTAATATCCTTAGAAAGAGACTGCACTTATGAAATAAGTGCAAAATGCTATAAAATGGAACATTCAGAGAATAAGACAGAGCTCTTGGGAAAATGATAGCCAGCATGAAAATTGAGGAAGTCTCCCAGGACGTAGAAGAAAACAGTAAGTCCAGCAAAGAAAGATAAAATCTATCAGGAAAAAATTATGTTTTTCTGGAAAAAAACGATCAAACTTTGTTTAGAGAGAGATGGTAAACAAAAGACTCCAATAAGAATTAAAAGTGGTTGCCTCTAGGGACTGTCAAGTGGAATGGGAGGGGCTTCTTGGACTACTGCTTTTTAACAAACCTCACATAAACTATGTCCTTTATATTATAACTAAGGCTCAATTTTAAAAGATCAGTTTGTGCCATAAACCTTAATCTCCCTATCCACAAGGACTGGGTTGGGTACATGAAAGAACAGAGAGTGATGAGTTCATAGCTGTGAAACTACTAGGGTCCTTGAGAAGTAGCAAGGGGCCATGTTAGTAGTTGGGGGGGGGGGCAATTCCAGGATATGGCCTATAAATAACTAATTTCAATTGAGATAAATAAATTCAATCTAATAAAAGCAGTCTGTGAAAAATAGCTATTGAAAAATGCAGAGTTAGAAAATCATAAGAATGGCTTTCTGAAGTATTAAAAACTGCTTTAACTGGAATATTTTTAAATTGG
This sequence comes from Mirza zaza, assembly GCA_008750895.1. Lineage (NCBI taxonomy): Eukaryota > Metazoa > Chordata > Mammalia > Primates > Cheirogaleidae > Mirza > Mirza zaza. The sequence continues at coordinate 4,319 of VSMD01075310.1, read as the reverse complement.
GAAATTAGTACATTTACTACCTTTTTAAAAGACTTGAGCAAAAGTTTGAATACGAATGAAAATAAAGCAAAACTTACTTCCATAAGCTTTATTTTAAAGTATAGCTAGAGAAGTTATATGATGGTTTGATGCCCAAATTTCCTTGCATCTTAAATTCTAACCCAACTTCTGACTGACCAGAAAAAAAAAATATCATTATTTCTCATGCTTATCATTTCTCTTACCTCTTAGAAGCCTGTGACCTTCCTCATAGATTGTAGGGTTATGTGGTAATTACAAATGTGAAATCACTTAGAAAATATAAAAGCAATCTTAGAAAACATATCATACTTAAACTAATATAATCGTACCCATCACAATGTGATTTGGATATGTGAGTGAGCACATAGTCTATTTTATAGAAATCACAGAGAACTTATATCTCTTCATGGGAAAACTACTTTTCACTTCTTATATAAAACTCTCATCCATCCCACATCTGTATCTTAAGTAGCCAAAACTAACAAAAAAACTAACCTGAGAATGATTTAATGGGACTTTCAACTCTGAAAAATCCAGCATCAAATACTATTTTATCAACTTCCTTTGGTATTACAGAGGCTGCTGCCTCAGCATGTTCTTCCTGTTTAATTTTCTCTCTCATTGCATTTTTTATGGCAGCTAGGCGATTTCTAGCAGCAATTCTTCCACTATCATCCTGTTTTGGTTTACTTGCTATACCTGAGACAATTTTTTTCTGTAAAGAGAAATTTACAATTATTAAAGCTGCTCATTACCTTCTTATGGAAAAACAAAATATATACAATTTTTATTTGTCAATTAAAAATTTATTTTTAAAAAGAAAAATATATAAAATATATATATTTCACATATTCATCATGTATTTATTAGGTTTCTAGTATATGTTCAAATTCTAAGCTTAAGAAGGAAAAGGACAAAGTTCCTGCCCTCAAGAAGTTTGCAGCTCAGTGGAAGAACCAGACAAGGGGAGTAAGAAGGATAAATGTCATGTTAGAGATATGTTCAAAAGGCTATAGGACATCACAAGGATGACACTTAAACCAATCTTCAGAGAAATCAGGAAAGGGTTATAGGAAGTAGCATATAACCTGAAATCACAGTTAGTGAGACTAAGATGGGGTGAGGAAAGGGCTAGCTAGAGAGAATTGCATGTTTACAAAGCCAGAAACAAAAGAAAGCACAGAGGAGTTGGCAGGAGATAAGCAACAGCTAGATTACAAAATCTCTTGTATGTAATAGCTTTAATGAGCTACATTTATACAGAGGACAAAGGAATAGAAAGCTATTGGTGAGTTTTAAGCAAGAGATTAACATTATCACATTTGTGTTTTAGAAAGATCACTCTGGCAACAGCCTGGAAAATGGACTGGAAGGGTTACAGGCCAATCAGGAAGGAGACTACTGCAACAACACTGGGAAAGATGAGGGTACACTAAGGAGGAAGAGTTGGGAGAAAGTGAACAGGTTCAAGAGATATTAAAGACATAGAATTGAGAGGACTTAACTGATCTACTGGCTGTGTGTGGGAGGTGGTGACGGTGAAACAGAACGAAAAGGACCTAAAGAGAAACTCACGTTTCTATTTTGAACACCTGGTGGGATAGTAATACCACTCTTTGAGACAGGGAAAAATTGGTGTGTGTAGAGATAATTTCAGTTTGGGATATATTGATTTGTAAGATATACTGAGTCATGATATATAGAATTAGAGCTTAGTAGTAAGTATGGTTTGAAGTACAGATTTGGGAATCATCAAAGGGTGGGCAAAACTGTACAAGAAGAACATGGAAGGAGAGAAAGTGAGTTAAGGTAAGAGTTCTAAATATCAAGAGATAAATGGAAAAACATAGTTGCAAACATGACTGAAGAATGTGTAAAGAGAGAAGGGGAAAATTAGCAGGACATAATTTCAAGGAAGAAGGGGTAGACTATATTTAATACAGCAGAAGGGTTAGATTTTTATAATTAAACATCTAATAATTTCAGCAATTAGTGGATTAATAACCTTGATTGTAACTGTTCTAGAGGCATAGAGAAGGGTAAAACTGAATGGCAATGAGTTGGAGAGATAAATGGGAACCAAAATAGTAAAGACAGAGTTTAGATAACTTTTTCAGAAAGCTTGTCTGTGATGAGAACAGAGGGGTACAAATAATTACAGGGACATATAAACACCACAAGTTGGTTTGTTTTAATGTAAACAAAGATAAAGTACTTAAACATGTCTAAAAACTAATGGAGAAGAGGGGGGAAGAGAGAAAACAGATTAACTGATGGAATGAGAGATTAGTGAGTAAGAGGTAGGAGGGAGTGGTTTCAAAGCACAGGTAAAAGATTAGCTTTATTTGTTCAATAATCTTAACAGCAGCCTATAAAATACAGTAGTGGGAGAGAGACACCTGGTGATGACAGGCAAAATTACAAATCTCTATAATATAGCAATTATCTGTATCAGCGATATTAATATTTTCAAGACTAAGTACTCAAAAAAGTAGACTTTAATAATACAGTAGCATCCTTCATTATTTAGTAAATTTGAAATTCATTCAATCAACTTAGTTACTGTACTCAGGGTCCTTGTCATGAGATTTCATTAATGAAATAATTTTATAATAAGGTTCTTTCTAACATTTTAATGCCTTAAATTCCTAAAATCAGATTCAAGACAGTATTTATTTGGATTACATAGCATGAAAAAGTACCAATCTAGACAACCTGAGTTTATAGCCACAGGTATTTTCTAAAATCATCAAGAAACCTGACAATGCTTGTTTTGAGAAGTGTCCACCTAACCCAAAAACTTTGAGTTAAAAATATTACTGTCAAGAGAAAAAAAATGAACAGAAATAGATAAGAATGCAGTCTATCATGTTAGCAAAGCAAATTTTATAGAGAAAATAAGAAATTTTACAAAATAAAGTGCTGTATAGAGAAAAAGACAGGTATTCTAAAGAGCCGTTCCTCTTCTATTTAAAAAACTCTCTCATTCTGAAATCTATCACATCAAAAACATATAAAGCAGAGAGAGCACAGAGCTTACTGGTTAAGAACATGGATTCTGGAATGAGAAAGTCCAGCCTGAAAACCAGCTCCACCTTGGACAAGTGATTTAATCCTTCTGGGCCTCAGATTCCTCAACCACAAAATGGGGATAACATCACACATCTCATAGGATTGTTGTACGGAGTAAATGAGTTGTTAATAATACATGTAAAGTACATGGACTACTTACTATTCAGTACATATCAAGCATTATATAAATTATCTACTACTATTATTACCAACAAAATCTAACTACAGTACCCACTATCTGGTAACTGAGAAGACCTCTGGGTACCTATTTCAATCACAGCCTCTACTTTCTTCTTTCCAGAAATAAGCACCTTCAATTCATATTGACTTCTTTACTCTTTCTTCAAAGGCAATCAGGATATTGTAATATATGGAACTTCTTTATTATTATTATTATTATTATTTTTTTTTTTTTTGAGACAGAGTCTCACTTTGTTGCCCAGGCTAGAGTGAGTGCCGTGGCGTCAGCCTAGCTCACAGCAACCTCAAACTCCTGGGCTCAAGCAATCCTGCTGCCTCAGCCTCCCAAGTAGCTGGGACTACAGGCATGTGCCACCATGCCCGGCTAATTTTTTCTATATATATTAGTTGGCCAATTAATTTCTTTCTATTTATAGTAGAGATGGGGTCTCGCTCTTGCTCAGGCTGGTCTCGAACTCCTAAGCTCAAATGATCCGCCCACCTCGGCCTCCCAGAGAGCTAGGATTACAGGCTTGAGCCACCGCGCCCGGCCGGAACTTCTTTATTAAATAAGAAATCTGAAGCTAAATATTTTTAAAACTTAAAAACAAAAATCATTGAGTAGAAGAATCTGTATTATAAGTTTCGATATAAAACCCACAAACTTACCCGGAAGACTTTTTTGCTTGTATAATTATTGTTTTGCCACCCAGATTCCTCAAGTTTGGTCAGATTGTCGAATTTCTGGTTTACATTTTCTATCTGTTAATACAAAAAGCACAAGTTTATCCCATTAATGTTAACCATATTAAAGTTACAAACATTCTCACCACGTATCTGTTCTGGAAAAAGAAAAAAAGAAACCAAACTAATGAACTGAAGCTTCTAAAAAAATTGAGAACAGTGACTCTGAACTGGTGAGTTACTAAAATTAGATCGAGTCATTTTCAATTTAATGTTCAAATCGAGAATTTTTTTTTTTTTTTTTTTTTTTTTTGAGACAGAGTCTCGCTTTGTTGCCCAGGCTAGAGTGAGTGCCGTGGCGT